>NC_051166.1:164471535-164691535 GCF_013339725.1 Rhipicephalus microplus
TGGGCTCAAGTCAGTAACATCGCTTGAAATTCCCGATAATAATGGTGTCGTGCATTATCTCGCCTCATTGTAAAGTCGGAATCCGATACAAGCCATTGGCGTGAAACCTCAGCTTGTTTCACTTGAGCGTCTGCATCTTCTGCCCTCCGATTTAGCTTGGCTTCAAGCCTTCGGTATCAAATTCCAGTTGATGGTCCTGCCGGGCAGCTTCTGCCGGAGAACGCGTGACTTAGGCCTTCGCCAGACATTCCAGCTATTGAAAAGTTTTTTTTTATATTTAGTGCACCAGTGTATCAGCTTTTGCCCTTACGGGACATTCTAGTGATATACAAGTTCCTCATATTTTATGCACCGGGGCAGAAATTAGCGCTCACCAGACCTTAAAGTTATGAACAAGTTCTTCATTTTCACTGCATCGGAGGAAAGTTTTGGGCCTCCCGCTTTCAGCAGCAGATAACCGCTAAGTAAAAGCGCAGAAGAGGCACACGCTGCAATAGCGTATATCCTAAACACCCTGCAGTTAAATATCAGGAATACAATTGGACAACTGTCATTGCCTGTTGCGAATATGTAGCGGTGACCTGCTGGAGCCTTGCCGTAGGAATGTGACATGCACATGAATCAATCAATCAATCAATCAATCAATCAATTGGTTGGTCGGTCATTCGAAATAACCAGCAAACAAATGAACTATCCAGCAAGAAACAAACTGAACAAATACAAACATACTATATCGCATGACTAAAAAAATGAACCTTTTTCATTTACAGAGTCAAAGTTCAATCAGTAGTCATGTGGATCACGCTTGTAGTCACGTGGTGTGGGTATGCGTCATGCGGTATGACTCGACGTTTCGCTCATGATCACGGGGTGGGAACACGTATAATCAATCAGACTTCAATGTCACGTTTCAATCGATGCGACAGCGTGAGACGGCATTCTGTCTCCCGCATGCGGTTTCCAAATAATGCACCATTTCATTTGCATAATTCGTCACCCTCTCCTGATGATTAACACGCAACTCTGACTCACGCCCTCACTGTTGTACGTCACGCACCATTGCCTTGATCGATTTGACAGGCCGCTAGCCATTCGTTCTATCGGAGTCTACCGGCAACGTCTTTACTACAGCTATCATTAGCCCCATTGCGGTGGTCTCGTGGCTAAGGTACTCGGCTGCTGACCCACAGGTCGCGGGTTCAAAACCTGAGTGTGGCGGCTGCATTTCCGATGTAGGTGGAAATGTTGTCGACCCGTGTGCTCAGATTTGTGTGCACGTTAAAGAACCTTCGGTGGTCGAAATTGCCGGAGCCTCCACTACGGCGTCTCTCATAATCATTTAGATGTTTTGAGTCGTTAGACCTAACGTATCAATCAATATCAGCTATTATTGATTGGCGGTGTGCCGCCGGAATTCATCGTAGCATGGCATTGACATGGAGAGCCCGCATTTTCAGAATTTTCCGTCAATGAATGGAATCGCTCATTCTGACAAACAAGCCATGGAGGGTGCGAGTACTGTATAAAACAGCAGGTGTATCAATATCTTCATACCCTCTCCCTCGCCCCTACGCGGTGGTCTAGTAGCTGAGTTGCTCGGCTGTTGACACGCTGGTCGCGGATCAAATTCCGGCTGCGGCAGCTGCATTTCTGAATGAGGCGGAAATGCTGTAAGTCCATGTGCGGAAATTTCGACCATGGGTGATTAAAATTTCTGGAGCCCTCCACTACGGCGTCTAACAATCATATGTGCTTTCGGGACGTCAAACCCCAAATATCAATCAATCAATATCCCTTCACTTGCAGTTATTGTCGGGAATCGAACATGAGCCTCGGCGCTTCATCCTAATGTAGTGGAAGTAAGTGATATGACAATATGACGACAGCGTTATTTAAAAAAAGAAGCTGCGCGAAGCTACCGATCAATTCTCTAAATGTTTCCTAGCCAGTCAATAGTGTCATGTGCGCGATTGTTAAGTAATTAACTAATAAACGGCAAATCAATCAAGTAGTCAATCTCTGTACCTTATCTGTTTGAAATATGAACTGTGTGCGAGGAGATCGCAAAGTACACGGGCCTCTACTGATTCACCTCCATCGAAATCCGATAACCGTGTCCAGGATCGAGTCAGCAATCTTCAGGTCGGCAGCCGAGAACCTTAGCGACTGATTCATCGAGGTGGACATTTCTTCATCAAATCATGCGTGAAAAGCAAACAAAAGGCGTCGCTATAGAATAAGCTACAACATTTTCTGTTTCCATCTGCTTACAGTAAATGCCCAAGGTCGCAGCATGCGTGCGTCCTGTGTCACTGACGACGAAAATCCAGCTGTTTCGCTACGATTCTTGGAAACACGCGCGAATAATTATTTGCAGCCTATCGCATTGTTTTGGAATCGTTGCAAGAATAGAGGAATCGTCGGATAGCGTTTACGTGTTAGGAATGAATTGTGCACCATGTGCGTCTTGTTTGGCGACAGGTGCTGCGGTATGCAAGATCTCTCGAGCAGACGTTTTCGATCGACGACATGCCAGCAGTATCTGTCAGCTCAGCTATGAAATATTGGCATTCTGCACTCTGCATGCAAGATGGATTATCCGGCGCGTTGTAAACACGTCGCGATCAGTCGGCTATCTCGTCATTAATCGGGAATTTTGGCAGATTTCAGGTACCCTACGTATGGTTATGAAGAGTGAGGCCTCGCCGGTCTTCTTGGGTAGCGTTTCGCGAGGGCCAACACCGGGCAGGGAGTATGCAGGCAGGGTCAAGGCAAAAGCCAGCCTGAAGGAAACAAAACGGTTATGTTTACAACGTATGTACAGAACGTGCACGAGAAAGCCTCCGACGATAAAATGCGCCGGCCTTTTATAGGCGCCGAGGCGCTTAAGGAGGAGCGCAGCGGCCGCTGTTGGACGCGCGCAAGTCTTGAGGGACGGGTGCAGCGTCTCCGACGGACGCCTCCGGTGCCCGTGATTGATGCGTCAGTGTATCTTGGGTGAACTCCAGCAAGGGAGGCGAGAAAGCACTACCCAGCACGTAGTGAGTTCATAACAGTATCTCCATAGAGTAACATACTAAACATATGTTACTTTATGGCATGTCCGCTGGGGTGGCGATGACCTGGTGAACAAGGGTCTACAGCCACTGTCCAGCGGATCGCTGTTCCGCAGCCTGAAGTGTAGCTCTTGTGGATGCTCTTGATGACTCCGTATCGTCGGCCCCAGCTCATTTGTCCTGAACAGGGCACATAAGGCGACAGAACACAAAACATACAGAACACAAGGCACACCGCTGCACGGTTGGCTTCCCTTGTGACTCGGTGGAGCTCGGAGTGGATCTGGCCTCCAGGCTTCCTTTCAGCAGAAGTGAGATCTTTCTGGTAGCTTCACTGGAGACGCCGTTGTGAAAACAACCCGCGAAATCCACACAATTCACCCAAAGACCTGCCAGCCTGAAATAAAGTTGGCAGGTGAGAGGGACGAGAAGTCACTGTCCAGCACTTCTACCAAAACCTCAATTCTCAAATTTCAAAGGAAAGCATCTTTTTTTGAACCAATTGCGATTTCAAAAACCTTCACACAATACATTCACAATACATTCAGGCAATCTTCTTACTCGAAGCAGCGACTTTCAATGCCTACAATGCAAGCATGAAGCAAAGTACGTTTTGGCCTAATATACTTTTTGTTTCCTAATTCGTTGATGACGATGCCTCGCCTTTCTAGATACAGGCGGAACAAAATAAGATTTCTCACCTGTGCACTCAGCACCTCCTCAAACAACAGTCCTAGCGTCTAGCTCAGCAGTGCTTTCTGGCGTCGGGCTATCCGCGTGATCCGCGTGCAGCTGCGTCTCATGCGTCTTTCAAGCCAGGCGAATCGCAACTCCGATTCCCTGCAACTTCTCGAGGTTTTAAAGGGGTATGTGGGCCGCCGTGCCACTGTTCGAAGCTAGCTCTCAATTTTCGAAGTTTAATCTCGGATTTATTACAAAAGAGGTAGGAATTCTTAGGTGGGAGTCTTGCCGAAACGGCAGACTCAGCAGTGAGCGCTCTAAAGGGCCCTTCAGTATGGACGCACGCAAGAGCTAGACAAACGCTATCTTCCTGCACCACCTGTCGTATCCACGCACACTCGCCAGTGAAGTCTTTGGCGCTGACATAAGATGGAGGAACGACATCCATGGTGGCTGCGGAATCTCTAACTACCCGTCAACGCTTTCCATTAACTACGAGATACTTCATAAATGGTTTGAGTAGAATCACGTTCTCTGTGTCGACTCTCACATACGATAACACCAGACGTGATTTCGGCAACCTGATGCAAGGTGACCTGGTTGATGACACCTATGGCACGTTATCAGCGTCTGCGCTTAAAACTGCTTGTTCTCATCTTTAAGCGGTAATTTAGGTAGCGTCTGCTCGACCTCCTTTTCTGACCCTGCACCCTTTAGGTTCCCATCAGGTTTGAAAACTTTGTGGAATTATTCTCCACGGCCCGATTCGGAAACGCGTCGTGGGTCTGCCCTTTAGCTCGTGTGATGCATGACGCGACGTGTATTCTTCCACGAGGTCTACAGCCTTTTCAACTGTCGTCATGTCGGGCCTGTCGAGGATTATTAAGCGCATCGGGTCGGGAATCGTGCGAGAAGATAGCTCTAGACAGAGGCAATAAACAAGTTTCGCCATGTCTCCATAAACTTCCACGCTTCAAGTCATTCCACGAAGTTGAGCTTCAAGCTGTACCTGTTCTACCGTAGGACTCGTCGTTCAACTTGGTATGGCTTTCTGTAAACGCTGGCGCAATGCCTCGGGAGACAGGCGATACCTCTTAAGGAGACTCGATTTTACAACATCGTAGTCCTCTTACTGTTCTGCGCTGAGCCTCCCCATTGCATCTGCTACCTAACGCAGCTAAATAATTAGCAGGCGCTGCGGCCATGATGCTTTAAAAAATGCCATTCTATCGCGTGTCCTCTCAAAGTTCACAAGAAACATTCCAATTTCATCTCCAACTTGGAACGGCTGCATAAGATCTTTCGTGCTCAAACTTTCTCGGCCTCCGAGACTAAGCCGTGCGCTTCAGCGCCAGTAGCCCTCGCTTTCACCATTTCCAGATCTAAGCGCTTTAATTCGAGCTCAAGCAATAGCCTTCTTTCATCATTGGCACTCCATTTTTCGTCAGCGGCACACCTCTCTTTTTCGTTTGCCTACTTTGTAACAATTTTCCAGCATTCTAAAAGCTCATCGTCATCTATTTCTGCGGCAAGTAATGCCTTAAAGATGCATGGCTTCCGTGCGACGTTCCCCACGTCCATTCCCAATTCCGTGCACAGCAATAATAATTCAGACGTGCGTAGAGAATTGATATCTATGATCAGGATAGACAATGAATTACTCTCCCTATCTGTTCTTTATCAAATATCGCCAAGTGATATCACGCAAGAGGGCTCAATATTGACAAGGAAAACCTGCCAGCTTCAGACTTCAAAGCTATCCTCAAGGCCTGGCAAATTACGGAAAAGTCCGCCACTCAAGCTGCTGCAGCCATGGGTTCCGTTGCGTTGTTTACGTTTCAGCTGGAGCAAGTTGCAAGGTCCACTGCTATCCCCACAAGTGCCACCAGTTCTTACGAAGAGGAGGCCTCGCCCTTCATCTTGGGTAGCGTGTCGGGACGGCCAACGCCGAACAGAGAGCATCCAGGCAGGGTCAAGACGAAAGGCAGCCTGAAGAAAACAAAAGGGTTACATTTACAACGTATGTACAGAACGTCGACGAGGAAGCCTCCGACGCTAAATTGCGCCGGCCTTTTTTAGGCGCTAAGACGCTCGAGGAGGAGGGCACCACCCACTGTTGGACGCACGCGGCGCCTCTGAGGGGGAGTTCAGTGTCTCTGATGGACGCCTCAGGTGTCCGTGAAGACGCGCCAGTGTCTCTAGAAGCAACTCCAGAAAGAGAGGCGACAGAGCACTACCCAGCACGTACAAAACGACCAAATGATTATAAAAGAGAGGCCGAAGTGGAGAGCTCCAAAAATTTCGACACCTGGGGTTATTTAACGTGCACCGAAAACCGAGCACACGGGTCTACAGCATTTCTGCCTCCTTTAAAAATTGCAGGCGCCACGGCTGGGATTCGATCCCATGACCTACGGGTCAGCAGCAGAGTGCCTTAGCCACTAGACCACCGCGGCCGGGCCACGCACACACATATGTTGAAACGTTCCAGTTGTTTATATAGTGAGTTCTTTGCACTTGCGCGACAGTGCCAATAGAAACATGAGTATTAGCAACACCAGAAGCGTTATGCTGATATGAAGCACTGGTGCTCGCGAGGATGTTAGCCATTCACACTGCTACATAAATTGACTTCAGCGCATGACACCTAACTACATTTGACGTTAACGCAACGTCGCGGCTGTAGCAGAGCACTGCGTTTGTAACGTTAGCAAAACTGGATAGCCAGCTCGGCAACCGCAATTCACGCTTTGCGAACATTAGGATATATTTAAAAAGTAGTTCCCAAAGCATGCGTGGTATTGGTAGAATGCTTGATTCCCATGCAGAATACTGTGGTTCGATTCCTGCTGGGACCTTGACGTTAGGTCCTTGCCTTCATCGGGTCAACGCTGACGATGTCAGGCTTTTCAACGCTAACGCGTTAAAACTGCCGATGTGTGCTTAAGTAGTACCGTAGTAGATACTATGTATCAATCACTTGTGGCGCATACCAGCATACCGGTGGCATATACCTTCCTGCGGGTATGTGCCACTGTCAGGCGGTAAGTGTTTGACGACGTACGCAGCGGAATCGGGACATTATTCACGTCTTCACGAGCCCGTCATAGTCATCAAACCAGCTTACCTTCACATACTAATCTTTCTTCACGCCAAATTAAGGGGGGGGGGGAATCACGAGAGCACCAAACAGTAAGCAGGCAGATAGATAGATAGATAGATAGATAGATAGATAGATAGATAGATAGATAGATAGATAGATAGATAGATAGATAGATAGATAGATAGATAGATAGATAGATAGATAGATGGATGGATGGATGGATGGATGGATGGATGGATGGATGGATGGATGGATGGATGGATGGACGGATGGACGGACGGACGGACGGACGGACGGACGGACGGACGGACGGACGGATGGATGGATGGATGGATGGATGGATGGATGGATGGATGGATGGATGGATGGATGGATGGATGGATGGATGGATGGATGGATGCGAAACGTGCTTGCAGTTCGCAAAGATATTCTTCGCATCTAATAATGCTGAATGCGACACAAGAAGACAACAGACAACACAGGCGCTAACTTCAAACATAATGTTTACTACCACACTCGCCTACTTATTTTGTTCAAGGAAAACACCCGCTGGCTTAACACGCAGATAAAATAATAATTTAGAAACGATTGCTTTTTTTCGCAAAATAAGCGATGGAGTGTTGATAGACGCGTAAATCAGGGATGCGATAACCTCAGCTTCAACATACTCAGGAGTTTGGAACAGAGAGAATTAAATGAGAGAAAGACAGGGAGGTCAAGCCGAATCATAGCTTCTACACAGCTACCCTGCACAAAGGTGGAGAGGGACCGAGATGGGAGTGCACAAGGAAAGAGGAAGGTACACAAACGCACAGACGTGTACCTTCCTTAGCACGTGTCCACTAGCGCTACTCTTCCAAGTAGCAGACTCCCCAAGAATATTAGAAAAAAAAAACAGCGCGAAAGACGAGGAAGCGGGCAAACGAGGCTACTTCCAGAGTGTCCTTGTATGTGTCCTCATTTGCCTGGTCTTCCTTCTTTCGTGCTCTCTCTCCGTAACATGTCTTAGCAAAATGCTCAAGCAACCAATTTAGTCACCCAAGAAACAGCGCTCTCTATCTCATCAGCACTCCGTCACGTATCCAAAGTGATAAAGAACTGTCTTTTCTCAAAATATAATTTTGTGCGTATTTTATGTCATGTGGGTTTTTGCTCGAGCGATATAATATAAGCGAGTGTGCCAATAAACAATATATCGAAAGTTAGCGCCGTGTTGTGGGTCCTCTTTTTGTGTTCCCTTTTATTCAACATTAATTTTCTAGCGTCAGTATGTACGAACAAGCTCGAATTTTTACAGAGGTGGCCTGTGTATAACAACGGGTGATTCCACGAAAGATCGACACTGGTCCAAAAGTTGATTTTTTAGATTTCATTGAGTATTTTATATTTCGTGCACCTCTCACCAGGTAGCCCGAAAGTCAACTTCGTTTTATGATTAACGGCATAACTTACGAGAAAAAAACATCAAACTTCGCCAACACGGAGGCACCAATTTCATCACCTGTCGTTTTCGAAACTTGCAGATGCTATAAAAAAACAATTATGTTTGTTTCAACGAAGATACTTTTTACCTGAAATGCATGTCTAACGAAGAATGAATTCATACGGTTTCAAGTTTGTAGACCTTAAGAAAATAGCTTTTGAAAATATCTAATTTTGCGACAGTGTAAAATAGGTTACGTATTCCCCCCCCCTTTTTTTCTCCGAATGTAATGCAAGCAGCGTTTTCAAACTTGACACGTTTTAAGGATATAGTGTGTCATTAAGTATATAAATTATTGCTACCGTAGGGCAAATGTAAATTTTTATATATTGCCTCAAATTTCTCATATTGGCAAAAGTGTACTCCACTGAAATTTGAATAATAAAAAAACCTCATCTTTAATTTTTCTTAAAATCTCGTAAATAGACAACCGAAGACCATCATACAGTAATATAGAAAAACATGTTGCATTATTTTGTTTTTAGCGACAATATTCGTGGTACAAATGAGAGCTTCTCGAGAATGCGCTGATAAGTTGAGAAATCTAGAAATCGGAACGGAAAAGCGGCAATGAGCTTCAAACGCGAGTAAACGTGACCGCATTTGGTGAAGAAAGGCTATTTTAGCAGATAGGAGTAACTATTTTGAACACGATATTCTACAGTATGTAAATTCACTCTTATACGTAGAGCACTGAGACTTCTAATATATGGTGTCTCTTCATTACTGACACACAGATGTAGCTGCTGTGACGGCCATGTGTTTGCAACACGTTGGGTAAGAGAATTGAATGTTGAGTTCATAAACAATTCATAGCAAATTTTTATCATTTGGGGCACGAAGACAGCTGCATTAGACTGAAGAACACGCTTTAGGGCAAATTGTCATCCGTCGTCTGCTCTACAGATGAATTTCTTAGCGCCGCATCTCGGAGGCAATGCTTTAGATCATATGGTTCAAAGTAGGGACAAAGATTACGCCTCCCGTAATTTTATCGACAAAAGCATTGTGAAATTCATTTTAACGTACTATACTTCAGTTTTGCATTCACACTGCGGATAATTGCGCATGCTGTTTTACGTCTGCTCTCATTAAAGGTGAGAGACATAGGAACAGACGACAGATAGATCACTTTCGTGCTGCTGGTTTCACGCATAGTTGCATTGCCAGTACTTTGAGCCTCAAGGAGCCTGGCGATGGCTGACCGCTTCAGCCGTGATAGAGTTTTTTGTTAAGATTATCTCATGTTGCATAAAAAGAAAATACCCTATCAAAGAAACTTCCGCAAGGTCGAAGACATCGGCCTGTTCGCCCTCCAGAAGCTTTTGCCGAAAGCTGCCCGCCATGCACATAACAACGACCACGTCTGCCAGAACTGCTTCAGACGCCTCAGAAATATGCTGTCTTCGTCTAATGGCTTCTCAGCTGAAACAGCTGATGAGTTTTTGCCGGAAGAAGAACAAGGGAGAAGTCAAGAGCGGTGCGTAAACACGCCTGAAGCATTGTCACATATGCGACTGGAGAAGCTGCATGCGCAAAATATCAAAGTTCATGCAGAGCCAAGACAACTTAGCAGCAATTGTACAGTAACCGTGAAATGCCACCGTAACGTGTGTAACCGCCACTTTCAACCATCAGATCTAAAAGGCAGTGTGTGTTCCCAGTGGTTCAAGAACTTCAAGCAAGCCTATGAAGCGTGTCCTTTGTATCAAGAGCGCATGCGTTTGTAACACTGTTGCCGAGCGATATAGAGCGCCGAAAACTCCAAGCGCTTATACCAAACTTGTCAGCTTACATTATATGCAGATCCTGACGCTGGCGCGCAAAACACGGGAGATGGATAGCACCAAATGCGGTCAAAAGGACACGGCTGAACCCAACGGACGTTCAGGCAGCTATGGATTACTACTCCAAAGATGAGTATAGCTGCTCTCGGCAGAGTCCCAACAAAAAAGATGTAGTATCTGTTATCATTGACGTAAAAAAAAGGAGCTTGTTTCGAAAAGGTTTATGACCCGTTCAGTGCGAGAGGCTTACCGTCTCTTTAGAGAAGCTAATCCGAGCACGTCTATTGGGCTCTCAAAGCTTTATTCACTGAGACCGAAGTGGGTTCTTCTTGCACCACACCAAGGAGTGTGCCTTTGTATATACTGTGCTAATGCCACGGAGTGTGTTTCTGCCCTACAAGACGTCACCGATGGTGCCTACACGGCGGACTTCTTGAAAGAACTATGTCTTTGCAGCTCCCCTACAAGTGATTGTTTTGAGGCCATTGTGACTATTGTGCTAAGAGGACGCTCTGACAGCCACATGTTTAGGAATCCCTGAAGATATGGAGGTAGCCTATGCAGTATGGAAAAATGGCGATCTAGTAAAAAAAAACAGCCCAGGCAAGTGCTTGAGAGAGCTAAGTCTATGGTTCGTGAAGTGTATTACCCATGATTACATAAGATACATTCAAGAATCAGCAATTCGCCAGGCGAAAGAGAACCAAGAAAAGAGTCCTGCATTTTTCACTTTGATTTTGCCGAAAATTGGACAGCCATTTTACCGAATGAGGTACAGTCGTATCACTGGCACAAAAGACAGGTGTCTATATTCACGTGTGTCGTCACAAGGAAGCAATCAATTCAAAGTTTTGCCGTCATCAGTGATGACACATGCCATGATGCTGCACATGCCTGTTTTGCTCTACAAATAATCCACAACTATATGAAGGAACGACTTAAGCCTGACACGCATGTCACTTATGTTTCTGATGGTGCATGCAGTCACTTCAAAAATAAGTACCAGTTGTTCGAGTTATGTCAGAAAGATCATATATGAACAAAGTGGATTTTTTCGGCCACAGGACATGGCAAGAAGTCTTGTGACGGCGTTGTTGGCCTACTAATGCATCAGGCTACGCTCTACAACCTCAGAGCGGCAAGCTCAGCTGTGATTATGTAAGCATCCCAAATGGTGGCGCAAATGAGCGCGAAGCTCAAGAATGTCAAGCTGTTGTGTGCAAATGCAGACGAGCTAGAAACATTCCGTCAGTTTAAGAAGAGCCAGTGGAAATCGTTGCCACGTGTTCCAGGCATACGTTCTTGGCATGTTTGGCTAAGCTCATCTGAGGGCACTGATCGTGGTCGTGTTTTGTTAGCGTCACGTACTGTTAAATGTGATCTGCAAAAGATGCAGCCATTTTGAGCGCATCTCTTGTTTCACGCAGTCACCACCAAAATACCAGTGAGGGTACTTCAAGTGCATATGCTTTTTATAGCGAGAACCAACACTTGCGTTGGAACATTTTCATATTTGAGTTTATCTGCAAATATAGACAGATGTTTTGCAACTGAGGGACAGTGTCAAAGATTTCCTCCATTAGAGCTGTGTTATCATGAGCATAAATGCGCCTTCATGGGTACGCATTTGTCACAGTGCTAAAACAGCCTTTCTTCACCAAATGCGGTCACGTTTACTCGCGTTTGAAGCTCATTGCCGCTTTTCCGTTCCGATTTCTAGATTTCTCAACTTATCAGCGCATTCTCGAGAAGCTTTCATTTGTACCACGAATATTGTCGCTAAAAACAAAATAATGCAACATGTTTTTCTATATTACTGTATGATGGTCTTCGGTTGTCTATTTACGAGATTTTAAGAAAAATCGAAGATGGGGTTTTTTCATTATTCAAGTTTCAGTGGAGTACGCTTTTGCCAATATGAGAACTTTGAGGCAATATATAAAAATTTACATTCGCCCTACGGCAGCAATAATTTATGTAACTATTGAACATACTATATCCTTAAAACTTGTCTAGTTTGAAAACTCTGCTTGCATTACTTTCGGATAAAAAAATGGGGAATACGTAATTTATTTTAAACTGTCGCAAAACTAGGCATTTTTAAAAGCTATTTTATTAAGGTCTACGTACTTGAAACCATGTGAATTCATTCTTCGTTAGACATGTATTTCAGGTAAAAAATATCTTCCTTGAAACAAAAATATTTGTCTTTTTATAGCATCTGCAATTTTCGAAAATGACAGGTGACGAAATCGGTGCCTTCATGTTGGTGAAGTTTGATATTTTTTTTCTCGTAAGTTATGCCGTTAATCATAAAACGAAGTTGACTTTCGGGCTACATGGTGAGAGGTGCACGAAATATAAAATACTCAATGAAATCTAAAAAATCAACTTTTGGACCCGTGTCGATCTCTCGTGGAATCACCCTAACGTTAAAATATATTAGCCCTTGTCACGAAGGTTGAAAATGAATAAATTGAGGGAAATATCTTAAAGAAGGGCCGGCAAACGTGCAGCTGATCCTTTATAAAATGCATAAGATGACTGAAATATTCAGTGTGTGACAAAGATAAATATATTTCCTGCCCACGCATTTTGATAGCGAAGTACTGCGTTAGGTGGCTGTAGGTTTTTTTTTTTTTTTGATGAATATAAAGGAATGAAGGTGTTGTTTCCGCAGAGTTTCGTTGCTGTTTGCCGATGGTGGCTATGTTATGCTTGGTTAATAATCTATGTACATCAAAGGGTCGGCTAACTCACTCATGAGACAACTCAAACTCAGATCAAGCCACGATTGAGTCCAGCTGAGTAATGTTTTGGTGAGTATGAGTGCAAAAGAGCTCGGTTGAAGAACATTTTAATGAGTGTCACTGTCTGCCCCAGTGAGTCCGACTCAGGAAATGTTCGGTGAGTCTGAATCTGAGTGAGTCGAAAGGGCGAGATATATTTTTGAGGGAGTCTGAGTGAGTTTCCCTCATGTTTGCTGACTTACGGTCTTATCTACTCATCTTCAGCATTCATGTTTATACTGACGTCTGCTCGCAAGTATTCCAAAAACAATATCATTCATACACCCTTTCAATATTTGTAGAGTGGTGAATAAGGACGTGCCTTGGACTCTCCCTCCACTAATTCTATCAGGAGCTTCTTCGAAAATACATCGTAGGTTGTCATCTGTTTCAATAAAAATGTCCTTGCTGATTTTTAGCCCATTTTGACTCGTTTTCGAGGGTACTATATCAAAGAGCGCCAAGAAGGGCACTGATCACGGGAAATATTTGTGTTAAGAGACTTCACACTATAATCAAAAAAGCTAATTCCAGACTTACGGACTCATGAGTATACTTATTCAGATTCGCTCAGACTCAGATCAAGCGGTGAGTTTAGGTCTGAGAAAGTTCAAACGAGTAATGTTTTGACGAGTTTGAGTCCGAGTGAGTCCGGCTGAAGGAAGTTTCCGTGAGTCTGATTGAGTCCGACTCAAGAAAATTTTTTGTGAATCTGAGTACGAGTGAGTCCGAAGCTGAAAATTTTTTTCATGAGTGAGCCTGAGTGAGCTCCCTAAGTTTTGCTGACCGATGGTGGAAACAGTGACGTGAAAAATGGTGGTTACGTGGGCACGTATACTTAGTTATTGCAAACAGCGCAGAAATGGCACTTGTGTTGTGTGGTCTCATGCGTGTAACGTTTCTGCGTATTTTAGAATAGCTAAGGAACGTGAAGCTACGACAAGCTCCAGATATGCAAGGCCGCGGAGAACGAATGCAATGATTGTGTGAGTTATCAAAACAATTAAGGCGCAAGTAGGTGATTAGTGCAACCATTTGCGCAAAACAATTTGTAACTAAAGAAATTACCGTGTCGAGTTTCTTTTTTTTATTTGAAATACTGTAAGGCAACATTTTGGCTCAAGCAGGATGGGCTTCACGTACAATGCAAACTTTAAATATAGAGACAACGCAACGGGTGAACACAGATTGATGATAGATAGATAGATAGATAGATAGATAGATAGATAGATAGATAGATAGATAGATAGATAGATAGATAGATAGATAGATAGATAGATAGATAGATAGATAGGTGGATAGATAGGTGGATGGATGGATGGATGGATGGATGGATGGATGGACGGACGGACGGACGGACGGACGGACGGACGGACGGACGGACAGACGGACAGACAGACTCATACACAGAAAAGGCAGAGTGTGGCACTCTTTACGAGGCTGCTTGGTCGATGAAACTTCAGTAGCACCTTTGTCGCTTTCTGATCTGAATCCCATGCATCCCGGCACTCAAACATTGATTGGCAAGGAATTGGCTGTAGGCGGTAGACTTTTCATCAAGGTTACCTTAAGGTGAGTGGCAGAGTTGTTTGGAGAGATCAACCTTGAATACCCCTCGCACACATACGAAATATCAGCTCGAATACAAGGTGCTTGGCATACAGCCGTGAATCTTACTTGTTAAGCTTCTCTGCAATAAAAGCTGGGCATTATTAGCGATTATCATATTCTTCAACCCCATGAGGGACTTAAAATTTGGGACGTCATTTTGGATAGAAACCTAGCCTGGGAGTTGTCGCATGGTGCATGGCGCTCTGTTCCTCAAATCTCGTCGCACGCGTGTCTGCGTTTATTGCAATCGACGAGTTCTCCTCTATGGTAAGAACGAAATACCGGAGCTGCTTCTTTTCTCCTTGTACGATCGACCCGTTGCTCTGACTACTGTCAAGTTTGTAATAGCGCAACCGGAAACGTCACGCGAGGTGACAGACGTCAGAGGCATTAGCGAAGCGTAACAAAACATCACGCTGCCCGAGAAAAGGAACCGCACCATCACGAGCATAAACGGAGCCATCGCACACAGCGGAGAGCGCCGCACTGTCACTGGGAGATGGGAAACGACTTCGATGTCGGCACATGCGCAGGCCTCGCCGCATCTGTCGGCTGCTTCACTGTCACGCACATTTTCATCACGAAAAAGAGCTCCAAGCGAAAGCTTCCCGTCGCCTGGGTGAGCATTACAAGATGTTCGGTTGTGCTTCTTTATCTGACAAGTACGGTACCACGAAGTAGCGTAAGATATGCAGGCACGGACACTTAAGAAGAAAACGAGACAGCGCGAGCGCGATTGTGTTGGCGCACATAGAATCGAGTAGCGACGTCGCGCACGCCACGACATGACGGGTAAAGCGACGCATGCGTTAAAGTTAGGTCGACGTGACACTTGCTGCGTTAGGATGCTTCACATGCTTACCTTAATACGTAAGCGACAAACCACCACGATTGATGCCAGCTTTCTCGCACCAAACTTACAGTGTTAGAGTGTATGTACGCTCATTACTCCTATAATGCGCGTCTTGCCTTTTCCGTTGCGCTTCTCTTCCTCCGCATTCCAACCGTATTGTTGGTGTTCGCAGTGATTATCGCGTAGACCATGTTCCTGCAATACCGATGATGATTTCACTACCAAACGTACCTACTAGTCTTTGAACATGTTTGTGGGTTTTTTCTTCTTATATACTAAGTCTTTTTTGCTAGACAGCCAGTCATTTTATATGCCGGGTGTTCAAAGTTACGCTTTACGGTTTTCCTAAAGTCTAACACAGGAAAGAACATGAATACCACCTTTGCATATAAATTATGTATATAGGGGGACAGGAAGCGAAACAGTAGATGTGACTGGCAGTGACCCAGTTTCCTAAAATTTAATAATTAACTTTTCAATGACTGTAGCAAGTGGACATATTGGTATTCAAAAGGTGGAGTCAGTCACGATTCTACACACTTTGAAGAATGCTTCCAGCATGTTTGTGCTGTGAGATATCCCGCAGCAAAGTTTAATTGTGGTTTGAATGATTACGCCTGCAAGGCGGTGAAGATCAGCGCAAATTTTTCCCCCGGTGTGATGAACAGTCATAGCTTGCTATCGTCAGCCGCTTGTAAAAGGGTAAGCATTATCATCCAATAAAGTTGTTACCAAAACCAATAAAGTTGTTACCAACCAACAAATCATCTGAGCCTATGCCTTCATCCGTTGTCAAATTAAACGATGTAGGCAGCTGCCACCACCCATCGGGAAGGAGTTTCATGCCAGTACTCACTGTCTTGCATGCGTAAACGTGCAAACCACAGTTAAACTTTGCCGCGTTGTCTCGATTAAAAATTTCGCTCGGAGCGCCGCCATCCAGTGAGTTCATTTCAATGTTAAATTTACGGGTGCTGCCTGTAACTTTCGCTTATAATAAAGTCAGGGATCACAATTTCGATGGTGAAAATAACAAATAAATTACAGTTCTCTCTCGATAAAACTAGCGCAAGGCATCAATGCTACACGGCATTTGTGAAGCTCACAACTGAAGTTAGTGAACATTCATATGTGCAATAAATTGGGGGCTCTGAATCGGGCGCCCACACCCACGTGACGTTGTCACCTGGCCACGTGAGTTACTTATCATCGAATGTTAACGCCGAGGGACACCAGGCAAGCGCTGTATTTTTCGCTTCATGGGACACGTAGTACTTTCGCTTTAGTTATTGTTGGTAGAGCATGTTTTTCTTGCATTAATGACGTGCTTCAGGTATACTTCCTAATTATGAACAGCGTGTGCGTTATCAGCCTGGTTATCGTTATACTTTTGATGGGAAGTTACGATAACTTCAATGTTTTAGAAACATATTTACACACTTCATGCCCTCAAGTGAGTGGTCGGTATGTGTTGGGTCAATCAACCAAAGTCTTTGCTCGTATTACACAGTGTCCTAGGGACTAGCCGACAACTTTAACAATGGCAAATTACGTATTTATCGGTGACCCAATATGACCAATTACAGCTTCTACACCTAATAGGTCTCCGTCTGTCTCTGCGAGTTCCACGGGCAACCTCAAACAACGATGCTTTACACAAGGCCCAGTCTATATTACTACATCCTTTGGCATACCAAGCACTACTGGCTAATTCAACGAGTGTGTGAGTTCTTCACCGCAAAAGCCTTCATCAGAAGACTTAGTTCCAGGTACAGATCTCATCTCTCTTTGGATCTAAATATGCATCTTGGTAGTTGAAAGCCCCAAAAGAAGGGTACGAAGTGACCCAGTTATTTATATCTCTCTATGCCTCTACTGCAAATGAAGGGATCGACATGTTCCAATAAAGCTTTTTGCCTGGTGTTAAAGCATTTGGAGTTTAACTATTCCAACGATCTTCCCCTATTTTCCCGTCAGTATTTGGACAATAACAGCTGTGCTGTGGTATGTTGGATTCCATCTATCAGACCCTCCCAACAAGTTGCAATTCTCTCGGACTCTTAATTCACTAATGCAACACCACTTTCAAGGAATTCCCACAAACGAATTTTACCACCACTCGCTAAAATCACTGAAAGAAAGGGCCAAAAAGGGAATAAGAATAGCATTGCAGTGTATGCCTGTCCACGCTCGCACCAGCTGCCACAAGAAAGTATACGCCCTTACTGGCACTTTCAAGGCATTGTAACTGACAGTCGGAGCTCTTGCGAATCAGCAGCTTCCTAAACAGACAATTCTACACCATTTTCGGTCTCTGTGGAATTCACCACATCAGCCATGCACCAGAAATATAGAATAAACTCTACTCTACAGAGTAGGAACACGATCAGCCAACATTCCTTACATGATTGTTAAAGGGGCCGACAACTACTCGGAACATGAAATGAGATGACTGCATTGATGGAAAGATTGTCCCTTATAGTAACTCAAACCAATCCTGTTTATCTTGCGAGAAGTGAATTTATCTTTTTATTTCTTCATTGAAAATCGCGAAAGATGACATGTGGCGTTCCTAGTGGTAAAAACATGAAATACCGAAATGCCCTGTCATGTGACCGTGCGTTAATATATACGGTCAACAGTTTACCTGCTATAGTACTGAAATATAGTTTGATTCTTTTTTTAAAAAGATAATATTCTATGAAAATATATTAATAAGCTTGTGTTAGTAGTATGCTTTAAACTAGCGCTGCCTTCACGTGACGTAATGATTCGGTGCTTGTTAGCGCACCTTGAGTGGCTTCAGCCTTCCGCGTGTTTTTGCAACTGCGCACAGTTTATATCAATTGATTTCATGCACCGACACATTGTAGTTTGTTCGGCAACAACCAGTGCCACTAGCGCCAGTATCGTTATCACTGTCGTTGCCACGCTGCTACTCGGCGCGGCCGTACATATGCGGAGTGCATCACGTTTTTGATGACTTCGCTTGGCTCATGTGTCGAGAGAGTAACGATGACGGGACAAGTCATCCACGACACAGGTGCAACAACTCTGGGCGCATGCGCTCGCAGCGCAATGCAAATGAAGAGAAGCTGATTAGAGCAACATCGCCTGATTGTAACGGCTTGTTATTTTCAAAAATTGTTGTGAAGCGCAGAATAAATGTGGTTAAACATAGTTCCAGGAACTCGTGCGAAATAAGAAGAATGACAGGATGCACAAGTCACCAGAAAGGCTACCGACATCGCTTTCAATTTTCAGAGTTGCTGGATGAAAGGGCAGATCTATGTTCATAGCCTTTCAGATTGTAAAATACTGCTTATAAAATGACTACGTGCTTTTGGGATTAACTGTTGCAGCTACGAAAATTAATAAAGGTAAGCTTTCGGTCGCGCCGGACAAAATTGGGTGAAAAAATAACAGTTGTCAGCCCCTTTAAAAGTAAGGGCACACCTTCGCCATAGTGTAATGGGTCCAATGACGATAGGGATACAGAACATTACGTCTGGTCCTGTGGGAATCGTTGCACTGAAATGAAGAGACTAATCGACAGCATGAAGAAAAGTCGGTTTCCCCACAAATTCTGTGAACAGGTTGCTTTCCGAAAAGCATGTGGATGATTCGCATGATCATGCTTGCAATTCTTTCACTTTTCTGCGAGAGACAAGTTTAGGTGATGTTTGGTGAGTTATATTGCATGAGAAAAGTCACTCAGGCAGAGAAATCGACGACCAGGTCTGCGAAGCTAACCTTGCTTATGGTAAGAGGTACTGACCCCCCTCCCCCCCCCCACCCCGTACAGTTTTTTGCGCCTCGTGGCGCACATAATTCGCGCATTGACCGCATTTCGGGTTCACATCTACCCAGCGGCAGGTGGCGTTGTGCTCGCGAGCGTTCATCACCACCATCATCATCATGGTTAAAGCGGTAGCGCCGGCGATGACACCTAGTGGAAAGCCTTGCTTGGTGGCGGCACGGCAGAAATAAGCGGGTCTATTTGGCGGTTGGTGGTTGGACGAACGGTTGTCTTTAGCGGTTGGTCTGCCGTAGGCGGCACCTCGGGCCGTCTGCGGTGGGCCCTCGCGGTAAAACAGACGTTGGCGAAACCACATTGTGTGTGTTTTTGTGTTTGTTAAATTGTTGAGTGTTGAATGATACTGTGTAAGGCTGTTTTAGCGTGTTGATCGCAATTGATGTATATAATTCGGTTGACGATATCGTCGATTTAAAACCAGTAAATAAATGTATGTTGGCTTGGTTTGTTTCGACTGCGTCTACCATATCCGTTCACTCCAAGAGCGTGGCGATCTCTCTACTTCGAGATGTCACAATAGCAACATCACCACCACCATCGCGAAAAGAATGAAATAAGCGAGCCCGATGACAATAGTTGGTGCGTGACAAAAACACGCTCAAAAGGGTGCGCTTTGTTTTATGATGAGGCGCGATGTACCGCCGGGATGACAGGTGGCATGGCATTTATGGCGCGGAAATTAGTCAGCTCGGAGACCCCAACCACGCTGAGATTATTGTGAACGAAACAGCCTGTAATGCGCGCAAATGTAGAATTACATAAAAATAAATGTAAAACCACTGTGTCTTTATGACCATTCCAGTGAAACCAATGTCTACCCTACCATGTGGATTTTAAGGGTATGTTCGACGGTAGAAAATTTCGTGTTTGCGCACTGACGGACTTCTAATTGCAATAAAAATAAAACAGCGGCGTCCCTTTTCAGTATAATCTCCGTTCCATCGACATAATTTACATAGTCCTGGACCGATATTTCATTTGCTTCAAAAAATACTCTGTATTTTTGTCTGCAAATTATCCGAGGGATAAATTCAGTGCTCATCATAAGCAGCAATTGTTTTCTTTTAATTTTTTTGCTTCGAAGATGCAGTGCAGCCTTACGAAGGAACAGTAGACACTGGGCTACAAGGAAGGTGATATAACCACCGCCCCCTTCCCCCCAAGCCACAGGCAATCGATATAGCCCTCGCAACACTTGCCGTGTGAGCTGGGATGTTAACGTGAAGGAGGTGGAGGCCACGATAAAAATCCCTTGCCTATCCTTGCTTATTGCATCATGTGGTTCTTAGCTCGTGCACCGAGTGGGAACTCATACCCAGGGCTCCTACTAGATGGCGCTATGCGGCTGACCGAGCTAGAGTTAGTGTAACAGTTCCCCTTGAGATACAGAGCTGCGTGTTTAAAAAAATTCACAACTAGCGTCTTCGTTCGCCAAGCCCACCCGTGGGTGCAAAAACATCCTTTTGAAAAAAAAATCCAACTTCACGGATTCGCGTGTACTGTTGGTACCGCGCTACCACGGCCACCACCGCCATTCTACCGCAGTGTCATCGCTGTCCATAGAACTTTGGTCCGGTAGCCCGGCAGCGCTGAATGTTTTATCAGTGCAGGGGCGGAGTTTTGTGTCGTCAATAAGAAGGAATAGTTAAAGTAGGTCACGGTACGTAAAAAACAGAACACTACTTTCATAGCAAGGCAGCTGGAAATCACTAGACTTTGTGTGAGGCATTGCGTTTCATTGCATGACTTGCTTCATGGTGGCAGTGAACAAAAATATAGATCCAAAATAGTGACACGTTAACCTGGCTATTGGGCAGCGTTTTCAATGACCACTTTTTTTCTCAAGCGCATGTACGTTCAAAGCGGAAAATTAACTTGTCAAAAATGTGAAATCATTGAACCAAAGTGTTCGAATGATACTGGCGAATGTGTAAGCTGCCAAAATTTATTTCAATCTAACAATAGAATCCCAAGTGCACATACATATACACGTTATTACAAAATATACACATAAATAATTATAAACCTCACCAGCAGGCCTTTTGCGACTAGAGCTGCGATAAAATTGAAGGTTTCTCAAGTCATGCATGACTTCTCGCCCACAATGTAACAGATGTATAGTCGGTGACGAAAATCGGAGCGAGACGAGGAATAAACGCTTATTGTTTGAAATGATATCGCTGTGCGAGTATCACTTCTGCCCTACGTGGGAGTTCTCCTCATTTCAGAATTTCGTAGCCTTGACTGCCTCCTCGGCTCTGGCGACAAGACATCGTTCATGGCTGTGGTCCTCTTAGACGAGTTTGCCATCCCACGTTTCGAGAAGGTCTTCGCCTTCTTGACTGGCGTTAGGGGAATTCGGACAAAGTCATATGCCTTTCTGGCTCTCGCGTTCTCTATGTCTTTAGGCTCCCTGTCTCTCGGCATTCGACCAAAGTGGCAGGTATGCCGAATATTGCAGAGATATTCGAATAACCTTGGGGTAAAGTCTGTATATGAGTATACCGCTGGTGCAAGTGTTACTCTGTAGTGTTCTCACTATGAAGTTGTTTTCTTTGCTGAGCTTTTGGTGTGGTGGTGGGTACTCTCTGCGTTCCAACCTTTGACGTTGAACTGCCGTAGAGTAGTCGGTGCGGATTCAGCCTCCCCGGACGTAGGCCTGGCGTCTGGAGAGGGGCAGGAGATAGCCCGGCGGAAAAAAAAAAGAGAACAATGTGCGCTTCTGAATGTGTCAGTATTGTAACAACGCAGCAGTGGAACAAGGCAGTATTCCTGTAACAGATCACACAGAACAGCGTGATACTGTCCAAGAACTGGGCAATACAAATACTTAAGGATCTTTTTCCTATGTGTATTACGACACACCTACCTTGTTCTTCGTAAAGTTCTCGTTAGTTTGTGTTATTTATAAAATACAATGCGCAGAAAATTTTTAACTTTTCGTTTAAAGGCACAGCATCTTTTCTCTAGCAACCAATTTTATATCTTAATGTGCCGTGTAGGACATGAAACAAGCAATTTGGTGAACTTTTGTCCAGAATAGCGTGTATTCTAATTTTTTTATATTTCAAACAAAACTATTAGACCAAATAGTGAGTGCCATGCAGCAATGAATAGTACTAATTTCACTGGTGTTTATTTTTGTTCAGGTTCTCATTTTTTATTTTTGAAGGAAAAGCTTAACCTGTGACGCCCAATGATGGAGCAGAAAGTGCACGTGCCCTTTTTGCCGTATCGTCTGCTACGTATGAGAGAAGTGGCCTTCTTGCTTAGCACCGATGCATTAACACAAAATTGCGCACTTAAGCTGAATTATGCTCCCGTTTGGAGCATATAAAGCAACTCTAGGGCGGTTAGTTAGATATCACTGAGAGTTCTAGATGTCAGGCCGGTAACTTATGAAATCACCCGTAGATAACCACAATGAGCAAGTCATTATTTTTTTAAACTAATTGATCGGTGATGGTGGGTGTCGGAAAACACGCCTTGCACCTTTATAAATTCGCCAGTTAGACAATCCAATAGAAATAGTAAGCACAGCGACGTGGCTACTAATAATTGAAGGGTGGTATCTACTGGCGAGCGAATCTGAGAGCAATTCCTAAAAAACATGAAAATGTTTTCTCCGAAGCCCTGCTCCCCAAAAAAGCTGCTCACTTTTTCGCTCTATGGAACTGCAAATGAGTGCTCGAGAAACGCAGGAATACTGCACGTCAAAGGAGCGTCAGATGCTCATGTCTACTGGTGTTTCATGCAATCCGAGTAAGGTGTTTTGTGGGGAGAGTTTGTTCGATATTTAAAATGAGTGAAAACAGCGCAGAGGAAAGATTAGAAGCGGAATACGCAGACAAGACAAACGCAGTCCTATCTGCTTCTTCTACTTGTGTGCTGTCCTGTGCGCAGTTTTCTTGAGTTTAAACATGCCACACCCTCCGCTAAGCTCACTCTTCATTGATGGACTCAACGAAAGCTTAGCAGTGGTTTTGTATATACTTCATTGGGGTGTGCTTGGTGGTGCGTGGCAGTGGGACGTCTTGATTAATCAAATGTACGTCATTCTTTTTCGCTTAAACCAGCTAGACTTCACCCGAAATTGAGTGTCACGTTAGTGACCATTTGCGTTTCCTTTCGCAATTATTAAATAATAAGAATAATAAATATTGATGATTCAATAATTTACGTAACGTGCCCTAGAGTAACTGTAGGATCTTGTGCTGGAGCACTAGAAAAGAAAAATACCTAGTAGACAACACAGAACAATATTGACAGTCTAAAGAAAAAATAGAAGGATAACAGAGTACAAATGTTAAGTAGATAGTCAGGACAACAAGAAAAAAAACAGAATAACGCAGCATGAAAGAGAGGGGCAATGATAAAATAACTTTGCATACAACAGTTCCAAATGAAGACTGAAATACAAAAGAGAAACGGATTTGTACAATGCACGATTCTGTGTTGGAACAGCACAAAGCTCAGAGGAAAACAATAAGCGTGAGCCTATAGCAAACTTTGATATCAAGAAAGTAATTATAAAGGCTTTCTATCCTGTGGAGTTTGTCTGTCGGTAGAGGCAGATGGGCAGATGAAACTGTCTATGCTCGGTGGTTGTGCTTGTATTATGGACAATTGAAAAAATAAGAGAGCTGAGTAGTTGAGTACGTTATATGCCATGAAGGGACGAAAAAAAAGCCACATGAATACGATTTGGCCTGCAGCGAAGTGATGGCATTGATAATAGTCTAATAGTGTTAGAATTAGCTTAGAAGTTATTCCCAGCCAATCGATCGTTACATATATTATACATTTTAACTGGGCCCGCTCGTTGGTGTTCCTGCTCAATTTAGAAGTTCCATTTTAAATCATCGACTCACATCCAAGTTAAGGAAGACACATCGTGGCGTACAATTTAGGTATCGGTATAGCAGACTATAATTATCTATAGGAATTCTGCAAAGAAAGCTCAGAGAACGAAGACACCGCATATTAACGTTTTTAGTGCGACCAGACAAAAAATGTGCTAATAAAAAAAACAGCGAGATTATTTATCTGAGAATCACTCCATAAAGAACCTTATATAACCGTGTATGAAAAATACATCCCGAAGGTTTTGGGTGTGATAATCATTACCCTAGTCTTACCAGTATTCAAGAGGAGGTTCTGCTCTTGTGAAGTTGTGAAAATAAAATAAAAAATGGTGTTTACTTTCCAAAACGTTTTGCAACTATTCAACAATTCAGTGGAACTGAGAGCAAAACTGTTTAGTCTTACATGCCTAATTTCAATTGAGATAGATACTTTTTTCTTCAATTAGATAAATGATTTTCTGCCGAAGGAGAGGAACAAATCCTGCAATCCAAGGCATATACAGGATTGCCATAAAAAATTCGGCAGATCCCTTGTGCCTTGAGAATCGAAGTTGTGCGAAGCATGCAGAGGGAAGGTGACCGTCTTAGAATTTTTTATTGAGTGCACACGTTATGAAATTACAATAAATATAAGCACCAATGTTGCACGCGCAGACATATGTTGAACAATCGCACATGATTATATCACCAATTTTCAGTTGCGCATTGATGCCAACAGGAACGTTAGAAACACCAGAAGTGATAAGCTGATACGAGGCGCTGGTGCTCGCGAAAATGGTAGCCCTGGTCACTGTTACATAGATAAACTATCAACTTCAGCGGATAGAACCCAACTACAATTTAAGATAACCCCACGTGACGACTGCATTGTAGGAGTACGCATGTAATGTTTATAAAGTTAAGTAGCCATCACCACAACCTCAGTTGAAGTTTCAAAACAGCAAGGTCTGTTTGAAAAGTAGTTCCGAGACTTGGTGTGGCCCCGTGGTAGAATACTTGATTTGCCCCGCAGAATGCATGGGTTCGATTTTTGCTGGGACCCTGGCATTTATTCTTTGCATTCGTCGCGTCAACTCTGCTGATGTCAGCTAACTTTTTCTTAATGCTCGCGCATTCAAATTACCCATGTGTGTTCTCGCTGTTCCAGAGTAAGTACTAAATGTCAATTACCTGTGGAGCATATCCGCCCACCAATGACACGTACCCGCTCGCGTGTATCTCGCGGAAAGTGTTTGACGACGTACGCGAAAAAGTTGTAACATTGTTCTGGTCATTTTCAACGCGACCGACGACCAAGACGCTGAAGAATTGCTGTCGCAGTATGAAGCGGTAAGCGCCCAAAATAAGTGGGATGACACAGACAAGCTCGCTTACCTCAATTTCTATCTCGCGGGTGTGGCAGAACTGTGATTTAACAACCACAAAGCAGAAACACCCTCTTGGTCAACTTTCAAGACGCGCTTTGCAGAAGTTTTTGGCCGACCCGCTGTTCGCAAGCTCCGCGCCGAACAGTGCTTGCACTGCCACACACAGCGGTGAGACCTTTACCTTGTACATTGAGGATGTTCTGGACCTCTGCCATCGTATTGATTCCGACATGTCTGACACTGACAAAATACGGCACATCATGAAAGGTATCGAGGACGACGCTTTTCTCATGCTCGTTACAAAAAACCCGCAAACCGTCGCCAAGCTTGCTCAGCACTGTCAGAGTTTCGACGAGCTGCGGATAGAGCGGATTTCTACTCGACGTCCAAACCTCGACATGACCTCTAGATCTGGGTTAACCATGGGCGCTGTTTCCTCCCGACAAACGACGTTAATGCAGCAAATCCAGCAGTTCGTCCAAGAGGAAGTTTCGCGCCAATTGTCTCTTGTGCCGTACGTCCCGACCAGTGCGCGCATGCTGACCCCAACGCTCCGCAAGGCAATCGAAGAGCAAGTTTCTGACACCCTGTCTCCCACATACCATCCTTCGCCTATCTCCGCCCCTCTCATTATACGCTGAGCCCGCCAGACGATCGCCGCCGTCGCTACCAACTGCCACGAATCTTGCTAGACAGCCCCGTCCGCTCGATGCAGCAAGTCCACCTATCCGTCCCTACCCACCTCCTGTTCGCCACCCCGCACCACCATCAACTAACCCTTGATGCACTCCGGACAACAGGCCAATTTGCTATTTCTGCCATCTTTCCGGTCATGTAGCGCGCTACTGCCGTCATCGGGATTACAACCCAACTGCTCGTCAGGCGACTTACGACTCCTTTCGTCCAGAGCCACCACAGTTGTCTACGCCCCCCCCCCCCCCACACTTCGGATCAGTCGCCGCCACGTCGCCGCGGTTTCGACAGGAATCGGTTGCCCCCACCACGGCGCCGCACTATTTCTCCGATGCTTCCTCGATCACCACCCGCCCAAACGGAAAACTGACCATAGCAGTTCCCCAGGCAAGAGCTGCGCACATATCGAAACCTTCAAGGCCTCCGTTTTTACCTGCTTCTGAAATACTGTGCATACTGATGGTGCACCTGCGAAAGCGCTCGTTGATACTGGTGCTGCCGTGTCTGTGCTAAGTGGTGAAGTGTGCTGCAAGTTGAAGAAGCTTACGCTGCCGCTTTCCGATGTATCTCTCCGCACGGCCCCTGCGCATCACATCTAACCTTTTGCGGCGTGCACAGCTCGACTGGTCATCCAAAATATTTTGTATGTAGTCGAATTCGTTGTGTTTTCCCAATGTTCACACGATATCGTCTTAGGCTGGGACTTCCTCTGCGCTCATCATGCCGTCGTTCACAGTGCGCGTGCCGAACTAGAGTTGTCGACGATGTGTGAACTGCCCCTGTGTGAAGCGCCGACGTCTTAAAGACCTTCTTTCAAGCCGCTATCTTCGCGAGTCATCGTTGGCACGGACACTCACATCCCTCCTCTATCCTGTGTTCTTGTGCCACTGTTCTGCGACGACGCACCCTCTGTCACCACCCTCTTTATCCCCTCCAACGCATTCGGCTCTCGCAAAAGCTTCCTTCTCCCGTTCGCAGTTGTAACCGTAGAAAACTCACGTGGCTCTATTTATATAACGAACTCGCTTCCTTCCCCAGCCATATTATTCCGCGGTGAAGTCCTCGGTCACCTTGAGGAAATTGATTCTGTTTCATCCAGTCACCTACCTGATGACTTGCCATCATCTCACTTAAACACCATTACCTCTGATACCACTCCCACTTCATCTCCGGAGGTTTGTTTTTTTTCATCGATTGACCCTAAACTTCCCGCTGCTCATCACACCCTACTCCTGGCTCTACTCGGTCACTTCAAGATATCATTTGACCATAGCCTACCTTCTTTGGGTCGCATGTCGGCCATCGTTCACAAAATCGACACCGGTAGCCATGCACTTTTGCGCCAGCGCCCATATCAAGTTTCTCACGCTGAACGCTGTGCCATTGATGATCAGGCGAATGATATGCTTCGACGTGGCGTAATACAGCCTTCCACCTGCCCTTGGGCCTCTCTGGTTGTACTGGTGAAAAAAATGGCAGCATCAGATTTTGCGTTGATTACAGGCGTCTAAATAAGATCACGAGAAAAGATGTTTATCCGCTGCCCAGAATCAACGATGTCGTCGATTGCCTGCAAGGAGCAGAGTTCTTTTTTTCTTTAGATCTTCGATCCGGCTACTGGCAGGTCCCTATGAATGAAGCCGACCGCTCCAAGACAGCGTTTGTAACGCCTGACAGATTGTACGAGTTTAACGTCATGCCATTCGGCCTCTGTAATCGCCTGCCACCTTCGAGCATCTTATGGACAACATCCTTAGAGGCTTTAAATGAAACACATGCCTGTGCTAATTGGATGACATCGTCGTTTTCTCGAAGGACTTCGACTTCCACATCAGCCACCTCGCAAGCGTCCTGACTTGTCTTTTGGACGCTGGACTGCAGCTGAATTTGAAGACATTCCACTTCGCTGCCCACCAGCTTACCATCTTAGGGCATGTTCTTAGGAAGCATGGTGCCCGTCCTGACCCAGCCAAGCTTCGCGCTGTCGCCGACTTTCCCAGGCCGGCTACACTAAAAGAACTCCGCAGCTTCATCGGCTTCTGCTCATATTTTGCCGTTTTGTGCGCAATTTCACCACCATTATCGCACCCCTGACGCAGCTGCTTGCCAACAACCAAGACATCTCGGCGTGGTCCCCAGCATGCGACGAAGCATTAGCCTCTTTACGCCATCTTCTGACATCACCACCTATCCTACGCCACTTTGATTCAGGTGCTCCAACCGAAATCCATACGGACGCTTGTGGAGTTGGCCTCGGTGCTATTCTTGCTCAGCGTAAATCTGGCTTCGATGAGTATGTCGTATCCTACGCTAGTCGCACCCTTACTAAAGCGGAAAAGAACTATTCAGTCACCGAGAAAGAATGCTTGCCATTGTTTGGGCAATCGCGAAATTCCGACCTTACGTATATGGCCGCCCATTTGACGTCGTGACTGATCACCACGCATTGTGTTGGTTGTCGTCATTAAAAGACCCATCTGGTCGCCTAGCTCGCTGGGCACTAAGTCTCCAAAATTACGACATTCGCGTAATCTATCGGTCAGGCCGCAAGCATTCGAACGCCGATGCTCTTTCTCGCTCGCCACTTCCCCACAATTATGTTACAGCGTCTGTTTGCAGCTGCGAATGTTCTTCACTTGAACATGCCGACATGTCTGCTGAGCAACGCCAGAATCCATGGATAGCGTCTCTCTTAGAGTACCTGTCTCAGACGTCTCTACGTACCGACAACCGTTTACTTCGTCGAACTGCTCGCCATTTTACCACCGTAATGGTCTTCTGTACCGCCGAAACTACCTATCTGATGGCCGCAAATGATTGTTGGTAATCTCTCGCCACCTACGTTCTGACGTCTTTGCCTCCTTCCACGCAGATCTGCAATGTGCCCACGCAAGTGTAGTGAAGACGTATGCTTGCCTACGAATTCGATAGTACTGGCGCAGAATGTACCGCTTTGTTAGGCTGTACGTCCGTTCATGTTCCTTGTGCCAACGCCGAAAGAGCTCCCCTCGCACAACCACAGGGCCACTCCAGCCATTGTCTTGTCCTTCTCGGCCTTTCAGCCGCATCGGAATCGACTTGTATGGTCCCCTACCATACGCACCAAATGAAAACCGCAGGGTCATCGTAGCCGTGGACCACCTTAAGCGCTAGGCCGAAACTTCGGCGCTTCTCGAGGCAACTGCGCGTGAAGTCGGTTTACTCATTCTTCACAACCTCGTCCTTCGGCATGGTGTACCCCGGGAGCTTCTCAGTGACCATGGGTGTTCCTTCTTGTAGGAAGCTGTAGAAGCCCTCCTAGGCGAATGCAACATCGTGCACCGATCAACCACCGCATATGACCCCCAAACCAAGGGGATGACCGAGCAATTTAATAGAAAGCTGGGTGACATGCTCTTCTTGTATGTTTCCGAAGACCATACGAACTGGGACCGCATACTGCCATTCTATACTTACGCTTACAACAGCGCCATTCAATCGACAACTGGATTCTCCCCGTTCTTCCTTCTTTATAGTCGGGAACCTTCATTGTTCTTCGACACTATCCTTCTGTACCGCCCCGACCATTCAGAATCGACAACTTTGGCCGAAGCCGCCACATATGCCAAAGAATGTCGGCAGCTCGCACGTTCGCTCACTACGCACGATCAGGCTCGCCAAAAGCACTCCCATGACCGACGCTCATTCCCTTCGTCATACGCGCCTGGAACAATCGTATGGCTCCGCGTGCCATCGTCTGCCCCAGGCTTTTGCCCAAAGTTCATACCCAAGTATGACGGTCCGTACCGAATCCTGCGCCAGACATCACCAGTCAACTACATGGTTGAACCTATTCAGCCACCTACAGGTCAACGGCGTCGTGAGCGCAAGACTGTGCACATCGGCCGTCTGAAACTTCACTACAACCCACCAGTCCTGTCTGTGCCATAGGTTGCCATTATGGCGGTTTTCGCACCGGGGAGTCAATGTAGCGACAAATACGGGCCCTGCTATAGAAACGACGAAGAAGACGGTTGTTGTGGCGGAGGCTCGTGCTGCTGCAGCTGCTGCTGAAACCGCTGGTTGCTGTCTCAGTGCTGTTAGGCCCATTAAACGGTTGCCTCACCCCGGCACCCCGGCGTGGATATATATATATATATATATATATATATATATATATATATATATATAGTTCTTGCCCCGCCGCGGTGGTGCAGTGGCTAAGGTTCTCGGCTGCTGACCCGCAGGTCACGAGATCGAATCCCGGCTGCATTTTCGATGGAGGCGGAAATGCTGTACGCCCGTGTGCTCAGATTTGGGTGCACGTTAAAGAACCCCAGGTGGTCAAAATTTCCAGAGCCCTTCACTACGGTGTCTCTCATAATCATATGGTGGTTTTGGGACGTTAAAATCCACAAATCAATCAATCAAAAGTACTTGCAGTACACAAAAATTCTTCTCATTGATAACCAATTAAGTATCTTAATTTCAGCTCTTAGAATTCCCATAAAGGCGCGAAGATCATTTTTCTAAGTGACGCCGACAGAGCCATGGAAGAATTGACGTCCGAGTAAAGCCTATGGGCAACCTCTACACGAGTGCCCACCCATTTAGTGAACTTTTTTTTTTTTTTTGGACGTTTGTAGGTGGGTGCGTGAAGCGATCTGACGCACTTTATTTTCTTTTCAGCCGTGCGCAAATCGAGATATATTGCGTCCCTTAAAGATATATTAGCGTTGTCTATGTTGGACACTAACGAATGTGCATTGCACGAAATTTCAGTGGCTATTAAAGCTGTGTGTTATTTTAATGACCTACTTATGCGGTATTAAGTGCCCAAAAATCAGGCGAGATGCGCTTACTTCAGATGGCCGAGTGACGGCCAGTAGCGAACCATAACACCACGGGCACGTGGCAATCAAAAGACCGTAAAGCTGGCTTTCATACCCAATGAGGAAAACCGAGCGGCGACGCACGAACAGTGCGCCGGCTTCCAGGGAAAGCAGAGCTCCGGACACGCCGCAGCTGTATAGCTTCTGCAGCGTGGCTGGCCGGAGAAAGACGCTGCCACCGTTACACGCACCGGCGGCTAATCGTTCTTTACGTGAGGGTCGCTTGTCACGGCGTGCTCGATTTATGCCCTCCACCGGCCAGCGTCTGATGTCGACTTAGGTGCGCGCGCCTACTTGCAAGCTCGACGCGGCACCACGCAGCGGTTGCTGCCGGACAGATTTACGGCCGCCAACTGGATTTCATTTCGTTCCGCCCTGGCCGCAGCTTGCTTCTCAGTGCCACCACCATCGTTGAAACTTGGTGTTTCGCGCTCTGCTTTTTCAAATGTCGTGCCAGTGCTAAAACGAATGCGCGCGCGCACGGGCGCGAGCACTAAAGGCGACAAAACAGCTTTCACCCGCGCACACCAAAGAAAAAACAGGCGCGCCTGCGTTTGAAGCCTTTTTGCGGCAGTCTTTTCGTTCTTTATTGACTGTTTTGGTTCGCTTAGACTCTTTTATCGAGACACCACCGAAGGGCCTCTGGTTTGCTCTCTGCTCTCCGGCAGTTCAAGACGCGAAGGAGCTAATGGCTTCGCATCGCTTAACGCCATTGGCCACGGTGGTGTCTTTGAGAGGCCGCGTCTTTCGCAGTATCCGTACACGTCCCCGGATCTCTCTCTTTCTTCCTTTCGGCTCAAGATTCCGCAGCTTTCTGCGCTAAGAACAGCCATTTATTCTAAGACATTAGACTCAAGGAAATAGTGTTTCGTACTTTGTGAATGAAACAGGTCAGGCCAAGGGACAGTAATGTTTCACGCAATGCGTTGACGGAACTGTTGGTTCGTATGAATAACGACCTTCTAGAGCTAAAAATGTATTGCCTAGCACAAGACTTTTTGGGCTGTTCATAAAAAAGGTTATTGCAATAAAAAAGAGCTGCTACTCTACCGCCCGAGATTTATCGCAACCATTGTTCGTACAGCCGCATGTATCACATGCAGTGGTTCTGAAATGCTTCCTTAACTTGGCATAGCTCAGAATTATTTCTGTGTTGTGTTCTATGAGTGTGCACTCCCGATCAGTGGTCCTGATTGGTTTCTCCTCATAACATTTCTCGCTACACGGGATCTTCCAGTCTACTTTTTTAATGAACAGTTGAATTACTATTAAAAATGTGTTAGTTGAGAGTAGTGCCATATTGGACTAGATTTTGGTCGTGTTGTGTATTTTCCGCAAAATTGTTACGGATAGTGTAGCTCAATGTTGCTGTTTAAGCAAAGTTTTTTTTTTTACAAAGTTTGGTACAAAACTACCAAACAGCTTCGTTACTTTCTGTTTAACGTGTTCCGCCTGTTATTCTTCAAGTTGCTACAGATAAGGAAACCACGCAATCTGTGGACGATTGAGATTTATTTGTCTGTGGGACGAGCGATAGTAATTAAGTACTTGTGTGCATTACGTTTAAGTAATTGTGTGCATTGTGTTTAATTAGATACTTGTGTGCGTTAAAATTATTGCGCATTATGTTTCATTTTTTCCCTTTTCCTTGGCCGCCTCCGCTGGCAGCGCGTCTCACCTACCCCTAGTAACAATGCATGAATTATACCCACCCGCTTCCGGCGGCTCTCCATCGCTCCTTTCTTCCTCTTCTTGTTGTCTGTCGCTTGCTTCGTTCGCCTGTGTGTCTCGTTATCTTTTTTTTTCTTTTCGCTTTTTTGTTTCGTTTAGGGGGTCTCAAAAGTGTGTGGGTGGCCCCCTGCTCCGGGAATTTGTTATATATATATATATATATATATATATATATATATATATATATATATATATATATATATATATATATATATATATATATATATATATATATATATATATATATATATATATACATGAGATGCCAATGGGATGAAAAACGGAGTGGTTCATATCTGGGGTTTAATGTTGTCCCGAAACCACGATATGATTATGAGTGACGCCGTAGTGTAGGGCTACCGTAATTTTGACCACCTGGTGTTCTTTAATGTGCACTGACGTCACACAGTACACGGGCCCCATAGCATTTCGCTTCCACTGAAATGTGACAGCCACGGACGAGACCGAACCCATAACCTTCGGGTCGGCAGCCGAGCAGCGTAACCACTGTTCCACTGCGGCGGAGAAGAAAGACGCAGCAACGGCTGAAAAGAAAATACATTCACCAAAAGATGTTTTGGCTCCGGCACGGAGCCTTCTCCCATTGAAGCACAAAAAAAACGAGATCCATTATTTCATAGGTCGCTTTAACTCTTACCTGTTAAGGGCAGTGCGCAAACATTTGGAAAGAACTGCTGCTTTTGTTTATTGTGTGCACAGTGGTTTGAACGATCAAAAATTGCAGTTGAAGACATGAAAGTACTATAATTTTGGGAGGTAATAACAAAATCAACGTTTCGGTTTAACAGATTAGCCGTAGATGAAACAGGTTCCGCAAAACAATGGACATCGTTTTTTTTTCACGCCATTGAAATGATTTCGTAGCCTTCTGCGTCAATTCCTATTATGCGCATATTTTCCTATTACGCGCATATTTTCCTATTACGCGCATATTTTCCAAAACACACCTGAAAAGTTCTCCCGCACTTACCTCTCCCAATTGTTCGTGAGGGTGTTTCCATGTTACCGTGCTCGGACGTATGAGACCTTCATACTGTAGCAGCACAAAATTCTGGCGAGTACCTCATTGTAGCCCTGAAAGCATTGCACCAACGCTACCTTCTTTGTAAATAGGTTTCTTGGTTGAACAGACGGTGAAGGTTGGTGATGCCGTGAATTGATTAATAAAGACGGGTAACAACGTGTGGCTGGCTAGTTCCTTGTGGACGGTTTTCACGTCATTCCGTCCGTCTTGGTCCCTCGGGCTATTGCTCGAGAAATGCCACCTGGATAATTCCAGGCCTCACTGTATCGGAGCCCATCCACTCACCCTCTCGCAAGATGGTCGATAACACTGAACGTTTATGGCTAAAATGATTCAGCCATGTGAAATTGAGATAGCGGCTGCTTTGCGCGCTTCTCTTGCTAGCAGATAGCCTTAAGCGCCTGTATTCTCGTTTGACGAGTACGTCAAAAATGAAGGCTGCCCTCAAAATCTTCTTTCAGCATGCACGTGAACTGTACGCTGCCTTGAGAAGGTATTTTTTGGTTCATGCTCCGAATTCCTGCTCACATGCAGGTACCTTGCTGCGGAGTAGTTGTTGCGGTGACCGGCCATTAGGCACAACACCAGAACCCTTGCTTAGACGGCGAGTAAATCTTCGATAGAATGTTACATGCTAAGCTGCGGGGATTGGTACTGTCGCAATGATGTGCGATTACTTTTCTCTATAGACCCTTTCCCTTTTTACAAACACAGACCGTTTATGAGATCTGGTTTCGTCCACTGATGTGTCTTAAAAGCATCGGTGAGCAAGAAGACCTTTAGAAAATAGCCCGCTCATTTTCTACGCTTTTCTTCTTTTATTTGGCGAAATATTGCCACGCTGTGTTGGTGGCAGAAGACGAGAGCAAAGAAGTGAATGGCAGCTGTGGCTGAGTAAACAGTCCTCCACTTCGAGTTCCTATCCATCGTTTCCTCTCGCGACCGACTGGTGGAGGTGCTGGGTACTGTACTGCAACGTTTTATGCCTGCTGGTCCTGAACCAGAAGCAACCACTGCCAGTGCACCAGGGTCTGCTGATATCTATCGAAGCAGCCGCCGCCTTCAAGGACTACCACCACAGTACGGCCCCTTGGCAAGTTCCATGAGGACAATATTTGCCACATCCACAACGCAAACCGAGCATGACCCACTCGCTAGCGTACCCTGTGTCATCAACACGCCTCGCACACTCAACCCATTCCATGGTGATGCCGGTAAGGATGTAGAAGACTGGCTTGACCATTTCGACCGGGTCGCTGCCATCAACGACTGGGACAATCGCCGTAAGTTGAAGAACGTGTATATCTCCCTCTTAGACCCGGCAAGAGTGTGGTATGAGAACCACGAAACTTCATTCACAAGTCGGCAGGAATTCCATCGGCAGCTTCGCGAGGCGTTCGGTAACCCCGATCGAAAAGAGAGAGCGGAGCAGGCACTTTCTTCGCGGTTTCAAATGCCGAACGAGAGCGTCGCCATGTTTCTCGAAGAAATGTCGCAATTGTTTCGACGGGCTGACCCCCACATGCCAGAAGACAAGAAAATGCGACTGCTAATGCGAGGCGTAAAGGAGCAACTTTTCGCGGGCCTTGTGCGCAACCCTCCTACGGCTGTGTTCGAGTTCATACGTGAGGCCACAATTATGGAGCGCATGCTTCGGTAGTGGTTGTCGCAGTATGAGCGTCAGACGGCCATGTCCGCTGCGTGCTCGCTTGTACCAGGAGGTGATAACAGGGAGGTCCTTACAGAACTCATACGGCAAGTTGCACGCGAAGAACTTCGGACATTTCATGCAGCGTTCCCTCTCAGTAGCGCTGCTTTTACGGACGTCGTTCGTAACGAAATAAGGCAGTTCGTTCACTCCTCACCACCATCGCAAGTCGAACCTCCCACGCTTTCCTACGCGGATGCCCTACGCGTCTCTACGCCGTCGACGGCACATTCTGCTCATCCACCTGCTGGGACCCCCAGACGCTCCAAGTCCAGCCCATCGCCTGCCTTCTCAGGCCAATTTTCATCCTGGCCGGCGGAAGTTCGCCGTCTGGCGTGCACCCGACAATCGTCCTTTGTGCTACCATTGTGGCGAAGTTGGACACATGTACCGCGACTGTTACTACCGACGAATAGGCTTACGCGGATTCCACCCAGATCCACGTTGTCCACGCTATGGTGAGCGCCCACAAGAAATTGCGGATTACTTGGAAGGTAGTCATCACGCTCCTGTCCCGCCACGACGACAGTCACGGTCACCATCACCCCGTCCGTCCTCATCAACGCACCGCGCCCGACCCGCCTTTGGGTCCCCTGGTGTCAGTGGCGCAAGCCCACGCCGGGGAAACTGAAAACGGCGACCTCCGGAGGTGAAACCGCTGTCACGCGAACCGACAAATACCCTCCGCCGCTGCCTTACGACGTGCCGTTAAAGCCTGTTTGTGAAACCGCCAACAGAACGTCCGCTGCCATTACGGTTTCCGTCGACTGTTATGCGGTGACTGCGCTTGTCGACACGGGAGCTGATTACTCGGTGATGAGTGCTTCATTGGCCACCCGTCTAGACAAGGTGCTGTCAACGTGGGACGGCCCTCAACTAATCACCACTGGAGGACACCCCGTATCCGCTATAGGAAGGTGCACCGCCAGGCTTGAGATTTGGGCATCGGCTTTTGTAGCGTCATTCCTTGTACTGCCCAATTATTCTCGGCCGGTCATTTTGAGCATGGATTTTCTGCAAGAGTATGGAGCGATAATTATTCTGCGTGATTTGTTTGTCAGTTTTCTTCACTGTGTTTCTCCAGATTCCGACATCTAGAACGAACATCGTGGCGTGGCCTTACGCGTAGTCGATGATTGTGTCACGTTGCCACCTCGCAGTACTACCTTCGTGTTTGTTGAGTGTCCACGGGAGGAGTCGATTACGGGCATCACCGAAAGTAACCTGACGTTATTGCTTGATCGGGAAGTGGCCATTGCTCGAAGTCTCGTTCAACTCCGAAATGGCCAGACTACGGTTTTATTTACGAACTTCGGTGGCGAACACAGGCATTTTGCGAAACGCACAACCATAGCTTACTTGGAGGCATTGGATGATTTGGACGCTTTACTTTTGATTACGATGATCTGAACTGAGAACAGCTGCGATACTGGCGCGACTAGTCGCCTCAGCGTCAATCACCAGTTAGAAGAACATAAGAGGGCAAGGTTCCTCAGTCTCCTCTCATCCTTTAGTGACTGTTTTGCTACTGCATCGAAAGTCCGGCAGGCTCCTCTAATGAAGCACAGAATTATCACTGAGCCCAACGTGCAACCCGTGCGCCAACATGCTGACGGCCTGTCACAAAAGGAGCAAGATGCTATCCGTCATTACGTGAAACAAATGCTCAAAGACGACGTAATTCAACCATCGACTAGTCCTTGGGTGTCACCTAGTTGTTCTGGTTAAAAAGAAAGATGGTTCATTACGATTTTGCGTTGACTACCACTAACTGAACAAGATAACAAAAAAGACGTATATCCTCTTCCTCGTATTGATGACTCCTTGGATCGCCTGCGACACGCCCGTTACTTCTCTTCCATGAACCTCCGTAGCGGATAATGGCAGATTGAAGTAGATGAACGAGACCGAGAAAAAACAGCGTTTATTGCACCGGACGGTCTCTATGAATTTAAAGTTCTCCCTTTTGGCCTGTGCTCCGCTCCAGCCACGTTCGAACGAATGATGGACACAGTTTTATGTGGCTTGAAGTGGTACTCTTGTTTAGTGTATTTAGACGACGTAGTCGTTTTTTCTACGACTTTTGAACAGCACATTGAGCGCCTTGAAGCGGTTATCCTGGCTATTCGCACAGCCGGCCTTTCCTTGAAACCAGAAAAGTGTTATTTTGGATATGAGGCAACAAATTTTTTGGCCACGTTGTCAGCAGCAGTGGTGCTCGCCCCGACCCTGAGAAGGCTATGGCAGTTGCTTTGTTCCTGATACCGAGAACAACGCAGGATGTACGCCACTTTCTGGGCCTTTGTGATTATTACCGCCGCTTTGTGCCAAATTTTTCGAAACTCACTGACCCTCTACAACAACTCGTCAAGGACGACGTCGCCTTCGTCTGGGGTCCCAAACAATCAGACGCTTTCCGTGACCTTCACCAACGCCTACAAACGCCGCCAATTCTTGGTCCCTTCAACACCGAAGCAGACACAGAAGTTCACAATGACGTGAGTAACCTTGGCCTCGGAGCTATTCTCGTGCAATATCAAGACTGCGTGGAACGCACCATCGCCTACGCTAGCCGCAAGTTGTCATCTGCGGAGAAGAACTATACTCGACGACTGAAAAAGAATGTCTGGCGGTTGTATGGGCCATAACGAAATTCAGGCCCTACTTGTACGGACGCCCCTTCTGAATCGTCAGTGACCACCATTCTCTCTGCTGGCTAGCGAATCTGAAAGACCCTTCGCGCCGTCTCGCAAAATGGAGCCTTCGGTTACAGGAATCCGATATAACGATGGTTTACAAGTCTGGCCAGAAACACACCGATGCTGACTGTCTGTCCCGCGCGCCTGTCGAGGTCGCTGAAGAAGACAATGATGAAGACTTCAGCTGCCTTGCTATTTTCGCATCATTAAACGTGGCTGAGCAGCAACGCGAAGACTTAGAATTACAACCACTGATCGAATACCTTGAGGGACGTCGCCCACAACCCCCCCCCCCCCCGTCAGTTCGTGCGTGTTTTGTCATCTTTCTGTCTACGCCAAGGCATCCTCTACAAGCGCAACTTTCATTCAACAAAAACTGTTTACCTCCTCGTCATTCTTGCTGCTCTCCGCGATGATATTTTGCTTGCTTGTAACAACGAGCCATCGTCAGGGCATCTTGGCTTCACGCGTATTCTGCCGTGGATCAAGGACAAATAATAATGGCGGAAACTTACGAAAACCGTCCGGCAGTACGTCAAGACATGCACAGCCTGTCAGTGCCGCAAAACTCCAACGACGAAACCAGCTGGTCTGCTTCAGCCTTTGCGACTCCCTCACGCACCTTTTGAAATGGTCGGGATGGATTTACTCGGCCCATTTCCGAAGTCTACGGCTGGTAACCGCTGGATTGTGGTTGCCACCAACTACTTGACCAGATTCTGCGAAACACAAGCCGCCCAGCGAGCAACTGCTTCCGAGGTGGCTGACTTTTTCATCAAGTACATCGTTCTCCGCCTCGGTGCTCCCGCTGTCATCATCACAGATCGTGGTACTGCTTTTACGGCACAGTTGATCCGACAGATCGCCCCGCCATAGTGGTCTAGTGGCCAAGGTACTCGGCTGCTGACCCGCAGATCGCGGGCTCGAATCCCGGCTGCAGCGGCTGCATTTCCAAAAGAGGCGGAAATGTTGTAGGCCCGTGTGCTCAGATTTGGGTGCACGTTAAAGAACCCCAGGTGGTCGAAATTTCCGGAGCCCTCAACTAGGGCGTCTCTCATAATCATATGGTGGTTTTGGGACGTTAAACACCGTGCACATATCAATCAATAAATTCCGACAGATCCTGTTGCTGAGCGGCACGACGCACCGAACAGTAACTGCGTACCACGCGTAGACTAACGGGTTAACCAAACGCCTTAACAAAACGATTGCAGATATGCTTTCGACGTATGTGGCCAAGGATCAGAATTGGGATGAAATTCTCCCGTATATAACATTTGCCTACAATACGGCTTTGCAGGAAACCACCGGCTTTGCTCCTTTTCGTCTGGTTTACTGCCGCGACGTCACCACAATGCTTGACACCATGCTGCAACCAACTCTGCCGGACACGATTACCCCGGACGCAGATGTATTTGTTCAGCGTGCCGAAGACGCCCGGCAGCTGGCGCGCTTTCGCATTTTATCGCGACAAAATCAAGATGCTCGCCGGTACAACACCCACCACAGAACAGTAATATACAAACCCGGTGACCTAGTCTGGGTTTGGACTCCTATACGTCAACGTGGACGCTCAGAAAAATTGTTATGTCGGTACTTCGGACCCTACCGAGTTCTTCATCGCCTCAGCGAAGTGAACTACGAAGTTGTCCCAGCAGACAGGTCACACCGTTCTCGCAGACCACGCTCCTCGGATGTGGTTCATGTCTCCAGGATGAAGCCGTACTATTCGCGTTGACTGCAAGTCAAGAACTTTGTGATGTGGCAATAGCCTTCAAGACAATTGTACATTACTTTCTTGCTTGTTTATTTTTCATCTCGCCGTTTTTCTTTTCAATGGACACAGACATTTCTGACTAACTTTCGTTGTTTTTCGGAGCCGTGGCATTCATGCGATGCTCCTTCTTCTTTTTTCTTTAGGGAGAGGGTAATGCCACGCTGTGTTGGTGGCAGAAGACGAAAGCGAAGAAGTGAATGGCACCTGTGGCTGAGTAAACAGTCCTCCACTTCGAGTTCCTGCCTATCGTTTCCTCTCGCGACAGTATATTCAAATAAATGTCCTTCTGAGCTACATAAAAATGATGAGAGATTCCTTTGAACATTACGCACGTTCATTTTATATTTAAAACTGGAGAGAGACTTTCCTTAAACCTTGCAAAAAAACTTGAGAACTAGCTTTTAGTTTCGAAGTTAGGAGCTGGTAAATGACCTGACAGGAAGTTTTTTTTTTTTGGGGGGGGGGGGGGGGTACAACGCTTGTGACCTTCAAACCATCTACAGACTCGCTAGTTCTGTGAAGCCAGGCACAAGTGCCTTTTATCTTCGATAATAAGTTCAGTATTTTTAATACATTAGCACTCGGTATTCTAAAACATTGAAAAGCTTTGAAGCGTTGAGCGTAGCGTTATACATCGCTTGCGCGACATGCTTATTTCTATGCATTTATTCATTCGAAATACCTTACAGGCCGATTGAAGAGCATAGATTAGGGGGGCATCAATATTTGTAAAAAAGAAAAAAATACAAGCAAAAACCAGAACATATAAAGAAAGGGAAGCGCCTAAACAAAAATTTCAATCATCTAAGTGCCGTAATATGAACATTCAGTGGAATCAAGTTACCACGGAAAGTTTCGAGATCAGAGATGAATACAATGAGATCCGGAAGACCATTCCAGTGTGCAATAGCTTTCGGTAGTGGTGATGAGATAAATTACTGCGCGTGTCTAAGAATGCGCATGAAACTACGTGAATGCGTCGGGACTGCGTAGGCCACGTTGCGAGAATATGAATGAAATTGTCGGTTCAGATACGAAGGTACCTGTTTGTATAGACAGTCTAACAAAACTTGTTTCAAACATGCTTTCGATCTTACGTTTCATTCCATGCACTAGACAACTTCATCTGACCAGCTGCATGTGTCCCGTTGTGACATTGTATAAATTACAGTACAACCATATGCTTTATTGTGTTACTGCAATGAATGATGGGATAAGATAGCTTTTATAGCAATATATATTGTGGTTTGTGGCTTACTGCACAGCAGGTACTATCTGCATGTAACTATAGCCTTCTTGCCTACTAGCCACCCAACTTATATTAAACAGTAGAACTTACGACGCAGAGGACTCTTTTCCTGGTTTCCTCCGCTGCGCTGACAAGGCCGGCGTTGCATATTAATACGACCTGTTCTAGTATTTTCGAATTTCCGAGTGTATAAAAGAAAGACAGAGGGTGAAAAATTTTCTTCTTTCAGAGAAGAGCTGGATATTTTCCCAGTGCGTCAGTATCTATCTATCTATCTATCTATTTATCTATCTATCTATCCGCCTACGACTTTAGCTCTCCTGGCTGTTGCGATAATGGTGTCGATACCAAAGTTGGTATGGCATAACATGACTGTATGAGGCCCCGCTGCGGTGGTCTAGTGGCTATATAAGGTACTCGGCTGCTGACTCGCAGGTCGCGGGATCGAATCCCAGCTGTGGTGGCTGCAGTTTCGATGGAGGCAAAAATGTTGTAGGCCCATGTGCTCGGTTTGGGGTGCACGTTAAAGAACCCCAGGCGGTCGAAATTTCCGGAGCTCTCCACTACGGCGTCTCTCATAATCATATGGTGGTTTTGGGACGTTAAGCCCCACATATCACTCATCATCAAACATGACTGTATGGCAAACATAAGTGACTGGTCATAACATGAAAATCATGACATGTAGGTCTTGAATGTCATGATTTACATTTCATAGTCTTGCTGCCTTTGCGGAGGTTTTGTTCACATGACATATTGCAAAACTGGTGTATTGTGTCTCTAAAAGAAGTAGGCTGTCATGTTGGCTAGAGCTGCGCCACCCAAAAAGCCGTGGCGGTTTATTTCGAGCCCTTTTAAAGCAAACGATATGAAGGAGGGAAAGGGAACAAAGGGAGGACAGAATAAGTGTGACGTACAGTCACACTGATAAGCTGCAATCTGATACATGTTCTCGTGCTGATTAAAAAAAACATTTTAGAAAACTTGATGAAGGTTGTTGTCGTAATGCGATCGTCGAGGTTCAGCACGTTTCCTGGTAGACTTTCGTGCACTTGACAAATTGGAATTGTCCCCTTCATGGTGGGCACCTTGCGTTATAGCTGTGGGATCCGCTATGCCTTGTTGGTCTCCGTGCGCTTGTTCGCCAGGTGTATTGCTGTCCTGGCTTTTGTCCCGATTGACCATGTTTTCAGGGCTGTCGGCGTCTTGGTCTTCATCCTCGCTTGTACCGTTTCCGGGTATGCGCAGCAGGTGTTGCCTGTTTCGCCTCAGCATTCGCTGGTCCTCGGTCTTCACCATGGAAGATCTTGGTGCGGCTTGCTCGCTTACTGTCGCTGTGCGTGACCAGTGTCTATTATGAATGCGTACTGCAGTTCCACTTCCGAGCGGTGGTAGTGCCTTTCCCTTCGAAGACTGGCGACGCTTTTCCACTGTAGTTCCGGGATCGCATTGGTACTCGGGAAGGGTCGTGCGAAGGTGCCGGCCTTGCAGTAGTTCGCCCGGAGAGCGACCATGTTCTAGTGGGGATGACCGATAGGCTAAAAGCCCCAACCAAAAGTCACCGTTGGAGTCGTTGGTCTTCTTTAGGATGCGCTCGCGGGATCAAATCCCGGCTGTGGCGGCTGCATTCCCGATGGAGGCGGAAATGTTGTAGGCCCGTGTACTCAGATTTGGGTGCACGTTAAAGAACCCCAGGTGGTCAAAATTTCCGGAGCCCTCCACGACGGCGTCTCTCATAATCAAATAGTGGTTTTGGGACGTTAAACCCCACAAAATCAATCAAAATCTTTAGGATGCGCTTAACAGTTTGAACCCCCTTTTTTGCCAGTTCATTTGACCAAGGGAATTTTGCACTCGATGTGATGTGCTGAAAGTCATCTTTGCGCGAACTCTCGGAACTCTTGCGATCCAAACTGGGGCCCATTGTCAGTACATACATGAACCGGGATGCCGTACCGTGAGAAAATGGCCGATATTTTATCTATGACTTCTTTGGCCGTTGTGCTTCTTAGCTTCTCTACGTCAGGGAACTCGGAGTGGGCATCGTATACAATGACATAGGAGGCTCCCCCGAACTGAAAAATGTCAATTCCCACTCGGTTCCATGGCCTGTCCGGGGTTGGCAGCATGAGAAGGGGCTCACTCGGCTGCTTGTATGCATACCTCTGGCAAGTACTGCACCCCCGAATGAAGGAGTCAATGGCACTGCTGAGTCCAGGCCAAAATACCAACCTGCGTGCTCTCGCCTTGCATTTATTTAGTCCGAGGTGTCCATCGTGAATTCGTCAAAGAATTTCTGCTCTCATGGCTTTGGGTATGACCACTTTGCATCCCTTCAGTAGTGTACCTTCTACCACTGACAGTTATCCGGCAAAGGGCTTGAGTTCACCTTCGACGGCGTCACCCAGTGAGATTCGTTTTCTCACCTCGCTCAAATACGGGTCGTTCCTTGTTTCTTTTTCCAGACGTACTTTCATGGGCGTGCTTACGATGCCGGAGACGACCTCTGTCGTATGGATGTCGACGTCTGTGAAGGCACTCGATGACTGTGATGGCATAGGTGCACGCGACAGCATGTCTGCCAGAACCAGCTCCTTGCCAGGCACGAACTGCAAAGTATAGTCATATTGTAAAAGCCTGATGAAAAAACGCTGCAATCGTGGTGGCATGTCTCCAATGCCCTTTTGAGAAATGGCAAGCAGAGGCCTATGGTCAGTTTCGATCCATACTTTTCGACCATAAACAAAATCATGACATTTTTCGCATGCAAACACTATACCGAGCGTTTCCTTTTCAATTTGCGAGTAACGGGTCTCGCAATCGGTTAATGTTCTTGATGCATACGTCACTGGGCGCCAGTCATTGCCATGTTTCTGCAGCAGGGCCGCGCCTAAACCGGTCCCCGAAGCGTCCGCAGTGATCTTAGTGTCCGTCTTCTCGTCAAAGAGCGCGAGTAACGGTGGGTTTGTTAACGCGTTGCACACTGCTTTCCATTCCCGCTGATGCGCTGTGGTCCATTCAAACGTGACTTTTTCTTTGACAAGACCGCGCAGCAAGATTATCTCATCACTCAACGACGGCACATACTTGCGAAAATAGTTGACCACGCCCATCATTCTGCGCACGGTGTGCCTATCTGTAGGTGTCGGCAGTGAACGGACGCTTTCAACCAGGTTGCGACTCGGACTTATTCCCTGCTCACTATTACGTCACCCAGGAACTCAATTTCTTTCACGTCAAAAACGCATTTCCGCTGGTTAAAAGTCAGGCCCGCTTTTTGTGCCCGCTTCAGCACGGCCTGCAGGCGTTCGTTATGCTGATCCTTGCTGACGCCCCACACTTAAATGTCGTCTATGTATGTGCGTACACCTGCCAATCCTTCAAATATTTCTGTTACCGTTTTCTGGAAAACTTCGCTTGCTGACGAAATTCCGAACGGAAGTCGCAAGAAGCGGTACCGCCCGAATGGCGTCGCAAAAGTGCACACTCGTGATGTAGCTGCGTCCAGTGGAATTTGATGGAAACCTGCCTTGGCGTCTAGGCGCGAAAAAAATGTTGCACCTGACAGCTCTGCCTCAATCTCTTCCCTTGTTGGCATAGGATAGTGCTCACGCTTAATGTTCTTGTTTATTTCCCTCAGATCCATGCATACACGAAGGGCGCCATCTCTCTTACGCGTAATAACCAGAGGGCTCACCCATTCTGTCGGTTCGTCCACTTTCTTGATAATTGAGGCAGTTTCCATGCGTTCCAGTTCTTGTTGAAGAGGCTCTCTCGGGGCCAAGGGTACCCGTCGGGCTGGGTGCACGACTGGAACAGCATCCTCCCGCAGGACCATCCGGTATCGCCTTCCGACACAGCCCGTACCCTGAAATAAGTCTGGAAAGGCCTTCTCGGGTTCCGGCTCGCTCCACCTTACCGAATCCACAGATTTCGGGACAAGCCCAAATTGCTTACATGCGTGCAGCCCTAATATGGCCTGGCGACCTTTTTTGACTATGAAGAAGGTCACAGCATGCGTCGCGTCGTTTAGTAGCAACAATTCTCTTCCATATCCGACATGCTTGATGGCGATGCCGTTGTAAGCCTTCAAAACTGCACTACTTTTCTGCAGGTCCGCTGCTGCCTTGAAACGACGGAAAAAAGACCACAGAATTATGTTGGCTTGTGAACCTGTGTCCATTTTGAATCTGATTTCCTGTCCGCCTAGCTTTCCGCTCACCGTCCAGTCTGCGCTTTCCCCGAGGCTGACACCGTAGACACCGATGTCCAAAATGTCAAATCCATCCTCTGCCTCAACTTCTTGTACTTGGTCTATGTGTCGACTCACTCGACGCTTGCAGCATATAGCAAAATGGTTCGGCTTATTGCAAGCAAAGCATGTCTTTCCATATGCTGGACATTGCCTTTGCGCGTGCTCCTTGTTGCACTGTCGGCACCGAAATCTTTTTTTGTTGTGCTCTGCCCTGCGGGCGTAGTCTACTTGCAACGTTTGACTCGACCAAGCAGCAGTTTGTGGTGCTGAAACCTCGGCTGCCAAACCTGCTCAGCCTTCTGTAAGGTTAAGCCCTTTTCTCGCAGCATCTTTTCCCTTATCTTCGGGTTGTTTGTGCCAAAAACAACCTGATCTCGTATCATGGATTCTTCTAGCGTGCCTAAACTGCATAGCTTCACCTGTTTTTTAAGCTCTCGCAAATCATTCTCAAACGGCTCTCCTTCGTTCTGCATGCGAAGGCGAAAAACATGCCTCTCGTAAACCTTGTTCCCCTCGTCGACACAGTACTCCTCGAACTTCCGCAACACTGTCTGGTAGTCTTCATTGCTCTCACCTTCTGCGAACGAGAAGTTGTTGTAGGTGTCGAGGGCTTCCTCACCGGCGATGCTGAGCAAGATTTCTGTCTTGGAGGTTTACGTCCTGGGTGGTTTAGTGGGCGTCGCCGCGAAGAAAAGTTCCAGTTTTTGCTTGAACATCTGCCAATTTCTTCGTATTTTGCCCGCCAACCGCAGCTGTTCTGGATGCTTGACGTTTTCCATTTTGACGAGGCTTTGGCACTTCTGACACCATGTATTGTGTCTCTAAAAGAAGCAGGCTGTCATGTTGGCTAGAGCTGCGCCACCCAAAAAGCGCCATGGCGGTTTATTTCGAGCCCTTTTAAAGCAAACGATATGAAGGAGGGAAAGGGAACAAAGGGAGGACAGAATAAGTGTGACGTACAGTCACACTGATAAGCTTCAATCTGATACAACTGGTATGACATGACATGACTGCATGGTGAACATAAGGGAGAGACCCTAACGTGGAAATTATGACATGCTTGCCATGCAAGTCAAGACTGCCCGCCACGCTTATGGTGCGCTCATGGTCATTTTGCTAGCTTCACATATACAAAATTATGTATTACGGGACGTGAATTAATGAAGAAGGTATGTGACATATGCAAACATGGTAATCATGAGATGCGTGTCATGTAAAAGATTACCACATATTACGCTCGTATACGCTCGCAGTCGTTTTGCTAGTTTTACATATACCGAATTTGGTATTACGTCACGTGAATGGACAACAAAGGTGAACGACACGTCAAAACATGATAATCATGAATGCGTGTCATGCAAAACATGACTACCGCTACGTTCATATTGCACCCACAGCCGTTTCGCTAAATCCACAGATACCAAATTTCGTATCACGTGAAGTGAATAGACGACGAAGGTAAATGACACCTCCAAACATGATAACCGTGACATAGAAATAATGTACGGCCTAATTTACGTCCGTTTCGTAACGCTGTGCTGATTGTAAAGTTACATATTATCCTCCTCATTCGTGCGTCGCCTATCGTCGATTGCCACTGTGCGTGGGATCTGCCAATCTTTTGCAGTTAGACGACAAAGCTGTGCATGGCAGCATATACCGGGTGTTCAAAATTAAGCTTTATGATTTTTTTAAAATTAGGCGCTCGAAGGCACGTGAGAACCACTTGTGCAAATAAGTTAAGCGGCCAGGGGGACAGAAAGTTAGATGATAATTATCGCTGTCAGCAGCCCAATTAACTAAAATTTAATAATTAACTTTTTACTGGCTGCGGTAAGTTGGCATGTTTATATTGAAAAAATGTAGGCAGTGGTGTTTGTACACAGTTTCAGTTGGAAGATTTTTTCTAGCACGCCTGTGTTCCGAGATATCCGGCTCCAAAGTTTAATTGTCTTTCGCACGATTACGCATGCAAGAGGGTGAGGGTCCGCGCAAAGCTCCTCCCTAAAGTGACGCATCTGTTGCGTGTGGTGTTTAGTGTGTGAAGAGGGTGGAAGCGTAGGCATAGGTGATAGCAATTACCCTTGCCCTCTTCGGCCGGCGAAATCAAAATGTGACAGCGCGGTGCGCCATGAGCCTTACGCATGATCCTGATGAACGCGATAACAGGAGACCATTTTTCGCGACGTTTTTTCGTGACTTTAGATCACACTGAGACATCTTCTTGTGAACGCGTTAGCAGGACCGTCCTGCACTAGGGTGCCTCCGGTTAGAGCACAGCGTCTCTGCATTGAAGGTCTACCAAGGAAATCCACGTGGAGTCCTTTCGAGCTAATATGGCTGCTTCTGGCGTGAGGTATTCTACCAAAGTAAAAGTAGACGTGGTGCTTGCAATGGCTGAAATGAATGGCAACGCTTCGTTAGCAATGGAGCTTTACGCGTCTCGCCACCCACACCGTCCCCTTCCAACAAGGCCCACTTTCACAAACCTGTTTCGACGCTTCTGCACAACAGGCTCTGTCCACCTTCCGAGACGGACCAGGAAGGCAATCGTCGATGAAGACTTTGAAATCGACGTTGTCGCGTGCGTAACCTCGATGCCAGAGCTCAGCATCCGACAGATTGCCGATCAGTGCGGTCGCAGCATCGGAACAGTCACAAATGTTTTAAGAAAGCACAAGTTCCATCCATATCACGTTTACCTTCATCAGGACCTAAATGAGGCGGACTTTGAAAGGCGAGTTGACTTCTGCAATTGGGGCCTCATCAAAACTGATCAAGAAAATGACTTTTTGCACAGAATAATTTGGACTGATGAAGCTCGGTTTTGCCGAAATGGAAGTGTTAATCTTCACAACGCCCATTATTGGGCACAAGAAAACCCACACTGGCTGAGGCAGCACAAGCATCAAGTTCGCTGGAGTGTGAATGTGTGGTGCGGCATACTCGGGGACAGGATCATCGGACCTCACTTTTTTGAGGACAACTTGAACGGAAAGATGTACACAGAAGAAATATTAGGTGTTGTCATTGATGATCTTGTCTGCAGTCTTTCCCTGAATGACCTGCGCCAAGTATGGTTTCAGCACGATGGAGCACCACCACATTTTTCTACCAGGGCGAAGAACTGGTTGGACAGACGTTTTCCACAACAGTGGATTGGGCGCGCAGGAGCGATGTTTTGGCCACCAAGATCACCTGACCTTTCTCCGCTCGACTTTTTCCTTTGGGGCTACGTTAAAGATCGAGTTTACGTAACAGAGCCCAGCGATGTTAATGACATGAAGGACAGGATAACATCTGCCTGTGCGAGTATTCCTGCAGAAGTACTGCGCCGAGTCATCGAGTCGACGCGACAGCGGTTCATGCTTTGCGTTGCTGCCGAAGGCAGGCATTTTGAACACTTTTTGGGGCATTGACGTCTTGAGAGGTGAAGAGTTTCGATGAGATTTGTGCATGACCGAAATATGCTTATGTAGCAGCAGGAAATATGCGTTAGCAAGGATAAAACTGTTTCAGTTATTATTGGTGGAGTTGTTGCTCTTGTTTCAATAAAAGTTACAGTACTCGGACATCAGCAGTCACGCTATTCGCGTAGCCCAGGCAACGACCACGCATGCTTCTCTAGTGATTATTACGCACGCGCACTGGCATCCAGATTCTCCGCTCGCACCATTATCTCGGCATGGTATCTGCCACTATCGTTAGAGGCTCTGCAGTTGCGTGTTACGACACTGGTTGCAAGCGTTCTTCGATTTTTGATTTCGACGGCCGAAGAGGGCAAGGGTAATTGCTATCACCTATGCCTACGCTTCCACCCTCTTCACACACTAAACACCACACGCAACAGATGCGTCACTTTAGGGAGGAGCTTTGCGCGGACCCTCACCCTCTTGCATGCGTAATCGTGCGAAAGACAATTAAACTTTGGAGCCGGATATCTCGGAACACAGGCGTGCTAGAAAAAATCTTCCAACTGAAACTGTGTACAAACACCACTGCCTACATTTTTTCAATATAAACATGCCAACTTACCGCAGCCAGTAAAAAGTTAATTATTAAATTTTAGTTAATTGGGCTGCTGACAGCGATAATTATCATCTAACTTTCTGTCCCCCTGGCCGCTTAACTTATTTGCACAAGTGGTTCTCACGTGCCTTCGAGCGCCTAATTTTAAAAAAATCATAAAGCTTAATTTTGAACACCCGGTATATGCGGATGGCTAGGGTCCTATGCACTTTGTTTGTGCGTCAACGAAAAGGCACGGCGAAAAAATAAACGAATAAAATTAAGTAACTACACTTTAAAAACCTGGCTTTCAGCCCGGGAGTGGGCTGCCCACATTTCGTTTTTTTTTTTTTTTTACACAGCGCGCCTTTTTCGAGGGTGGCCCAAGAAAGTGACTAACTCTATAGAAAGAGGAAGATTCCATATAGATGAACTAGAAAATCGCGTTCTAGGGAAGGCTGCAACATACAATAAAACTCTACGCTTGAACATTCATCAGACAATTACAAAATAAGATTCCAAGTTCACTGCGCGTTCCCATCCAAGAGCGCCGACAGCGACGAGCAACGTTTTGCTGTTGTGCTGTAGTACAACATGTTGTCTCCATTGTTGCGTACTGTAGTTCAAGCTTGTAGACTCTTGGTCATTTTTACCTAGGTGAAGGCATGCAATAAAGTAAATTACTGCAAGTCAGTCGCGTTTTAATTTACCAAAGTAAAAAAACTGGGCTCGACAAACTTGATAACCGTGTTTACTCATGGCAGATCATATTTTTTTTTTGACGGCATACATCAACCCAGAATAGTTTCCTACAGTTCCCCAAGATGCTCGCCCGTTATAGATTGTGTCCTAGCTCACTCTCAAAATTGGAGACCCCTGAGTTTCGCCTCTAAGAGTTGAACGCAATAGCGAAATCGGGCCACTATATAGTGCGCCCTTCATCCGCTAAGTGCGTGCTTGTTATTATGTTTTGTTACACACACACGAACACACATACACACGCACACAAACGCGACGTATCTGTAGTAATAGTACAGGTTTTCGATCTATTTACCGGCACTTTTATAATAACTTCGTGAAACTTCATGGCTCGTTAGTTGTGGGACACTACTTCACATGAATGCCCCGCAGCCACTCATTCATGAGCAAGACTGTGCAGTGTGGCCACTTCCCTCTGCCAGAACGGCGCTCTGCTGTAGTAAAGACACGTTTTTCACAATGTCTCACAGACGGCACAAAGACACACACACGCGCGCGCGCGCGAATGGTACATAGAGGTGTTTGATCTAAAGCAAGAGCCGCATGGCTTCCAAGATAAGGCATCACATATTTTCCGCTAGATGGACATCGTTGTCTATTATTAGAGCTGTTTAAAAGTTCTTGTGTCTTTTTAGCGGCGATGGCTGCACTGTCACGGCCTTTTTCGACGTAGTTTGACGGCCTCCCAGATGCACCGACAAATTGCCGAATGCACTCGTTCTCGTCATGACACCTGTCGAACAAAACGTTTTAAGGAGACTCCTTCCACTACATGACATTTAGGTTGTGTTTTTTTCCCGAAGCAGCTGAAAGTGTTGTTGAGGCTTTTGACCCCGTTTCAGAGTGGCTCCCTCTTCTTGACGCTTGTGTGTGTTTGTCTGACTTCTGAAGAAGTATGTTGTGCTTACTGCACTGGTTCACTGGTGATAATTTCATGCAATAAAGAAAAAAATAACATTGTGGCTTTTTGGTTGCCATGCGAACGGCCCGGGTTCGATCCTCAATGAGACCAAAAGTTTTATTCTTTGTTTTATTTGCTTCTTTTTCGATTTTTCGCTCACGGGCATCTTTTTCGCTCACAACCAACGGTGCCGACGCCGACGGCTGAACTTCTGCGACCCGAGCTCTCTAACGCTCTCACGTTAAAAGTATGATACAATCAGTACTGATCGGCCGCGGTTGCAGCACCAACGCGCGAGGCTGCTGCGACGGGCTTTATTTGCTTCGTCGATGCGGGCGGCAGACGTGCGGAAGCCCGTGGTAGGGGTAGTGGTTCACGCTCGAAAAGTCGTGCTCAAGGGGACCTTTCAAGCGCCGTACCGAGGGTAATGCCATAAATGAGTTCGTACCTTTCTAAAGAGTGCTGAAACTGCTCTGGAAAGTCATCCACATACAAAAGAGTGACTCCTCAGTTTTTAGTGTAAGTAAAGATTGACTTAGGAGCGAATACAGGCGTTGATTTGTTTCTTTATTTGTTAAAGTCTTTTGCTTGGATAGTTCAAAGAACACTAAGATGTCCATTGCTGCTCGCCCAACTAATCAAAATAGTTGACAATACAGATAATCTGGCTAGATGATATTGATTTATGTTTTCTCCTTGAGGCACTCTGTACAAAATTGTGTACACCACTCGTTTTTGCTATGTGCATCAAGCAGAGACAAAGAAAGGGGAAGATATAATGTACTTTGGATGAATTAAACCTCGTGCAGAATGAATTTGTCTTCGTTTAAAATAGTTTTGCATTGTACTGGTACATATCATCACTGTACTTAAGGCACTACCACTTTCGGCAAGTGGTTCGACGTTCCGCTTCCTGCGAGCCATGTGAATAGCAAAACTTTTTCGTTAAAAATGAACATAACCAGAATGAATAAGCACTATACTCCTAACCTGAGATTTTATTCTGTTAATGCGAAAAGTAAGTACGAAAAGCTTCAGCCAAAGATATATTTAATTTTTATCTAATTAGAAATAGTTACTATAAAACACATAGGTTCTACAATTATCTATTTACTCTTATCGTAATAGAATTATGAGGGCCCTGCAGTAACGTTGTAGTGATCTGATACACTTACAGACAGTTCTTCATAGGTGGCGTCTCAAAAGGTTAGAATGGATAAGGCGCGAGCACAGACACGCACACTAGAAGGAAAGAAATGAAAACGAAAAAATTAAGGGATCCTAAACCTTCGTGTTTCAGATCTGAACGCGATAGCGATGTCCTGTGTTAGTGCGTACCATAGGCCGGCTAAGCTTGGGGAGCACACTCAGGCTCACTCATGAAGTATATTTGGAGCTTAGAACTCACTCGTACTCAGACTCACGAAAATGTTCCTGAACTGGACTCACTCAGACTCACACTCACAAAAACTTCCTTCGGCCGGACTAACTCGGACTCAAACTCGTCAAAACATTACTCGCTCGAACTTTCTCAGACCTAGACTCACCGCTTGATCTGTGCCTGAGCGAGTCTGAATCCGTCTACTCATGAGTCTGTTAGTCTGGAATTAGCTTTTTGGATTATAGCGTCAAGGCTCTTAACACCAATATCTGCGGTGATCGGTGACCTTCTTGGCGGCGCCTTTTGATATAGTACCCTCAAAAACAAGTTAACAGTGGTTGCAAACCAGGAGGGAAGTTTTTTTCTGGAAACAGATGACAACCTACGATGTATTTTCCAAGAAGCTACCGATAGAGTTAGTGGAGGGGGAGTCCAAGGCACGTCCCTACGTAATTCACTGCTCTAGTTATAAATATTGAAATGGTGTATGAACGATATTGTTTTGGAATGCTTGCAAGTAGACGTCAGCATAACATGAATTCTGAACATGAGTAGATAGGACCGTAAGTCAGAAAACATGAGGAAAACTCACTCCAACTTCCTCCTGAATTATAACTTGCCCTTGGTGCTTATTCAGATTCAAACTCACCAAAAGTTTTCTGAGTCGTACTCATACGTACTCCCACTCACTAGAATGTTCTTCAACTGAGCTCACTTCCACTCAAACTCACCAAAACCTGTCTCACCCGGACACACTCACGGCTTGATCTGAGTCTGAGTTAGTCGTCTCATGAGTGAGTTAGCCGACCCTATGATGTACATAGATTATTAACCAAGCATAACATAGCCACCATCGGCACATAGCAACGAATATTAGGAAACTCTGCGGGAACAACACCTTCAATCATATTCATGAAAAAAAAACTACAGCCACTTAACACAATTTTTCGCTATCAAACTGAAGTTGGCAGGAAATATTTTTATCTTTGTCACACACAGTAGATGTTTCAGTCGTCTCATGTATTTTATAAAGGTTCAGTTGCACGTTTTCTGGCACTTCTTTAAGATTTTTTTCCTCAATTTATTCATTAGCATGCTTCGTGACAAGGGCTAATACGTTTTTGACGTTTATATACACAGACCTCCTCTGTTGACATTAGAGCTTGTTGGTACACATTGACGCCAGAAAAAATAATGCTGAAAGAATGGAAACACAAGTAGAGGATACCCAACAGGCGCTAACTTTCGATATATTGTTTATTGGCACACTAGCCTATAATATATCGCTTGAGGAAAACCCCGCACGACATGAAATACAAGCACAAAATAATCTCTGCGGGAAAAAAAGTTCTTTACCACACAGGACACATGACGGAGTGCTGAAAAGATATAAAGTGCTATTTCTTGGGCGACTAAAGTGGTTTCTTGGGCATTTTGCTAAGACATATTGAAAAAAAAGGCACGAAAGACGAGAGACAGGACCAAGGAGGACAGCCTGCTTTTTCGTCTTCCTCCCCGGTTTTTCGAAAATTCTTGGGCCAGTCTGATACTTGGAAGAGTTGCCTTAGTGGACACAGACTAAGTTACACGTCTGTGTGTTTGTGTGCCTTCTTTAATCCTTGTCCACTTCCCCTTCCTCTCTCTCTATACCTTCGTGTAGAGTAGCTATACGGTTGCTATGATTCAGGTTGACCTCCCTCTCTAGCTCTCTCTCAAATCATTCTTTCTCTTCCAAACTGAAGAGATTGTTGAGGTTGAGGTTACCTCATCCCTGGGTTACTTGTGTATCAAACCTCCATTCCTTAACCTACAAAATAGAACAGTACGTTCTAAGAAATTATTTTGCGCGAGTCTTAGGCCAGTGGGTGTTTTCATCGATGAATATAAGTAGGCGAGTGTGGTAATAAACATTATGTTGGAAGTTAGCACCTGTGTTGTGTGTCGTCTTGTTGCGACGCCGTTCATTCAGCATTATTAAATGCGAAGGATTTCTTTGCGAGCTGCAAGCACTTTTCGCGTCTGTCTGTCTATCTATCTATCTATCTATCTATCTATCTATCTATCTATCTATCTATCTATCTATCTATCTATCTATCTATCTATCTATCTATCTATCTATCTATTGATTGATATGTGGGGTCTAACGTCCCAAACCACCATATGATTATGAAAGACGCCGTAGTGGAGGGCTTTGGAAATTTTGACCACCTGGGGTTCTTTAACGTGCACCCAAATCTGAGCACACGGGCCTACAACATTTCCGCCTCCATCGGAAATGCAGCCGCCGCAGCCGGGATTCAAACCCGCGACCTGCGGGTCAGTAGCCGAGTACCTTGGCCACTAGACCACCGCGGTGGGGCTATCTATCTATCTATTTTATCTATCTATCTATCTATCTATCTATCTATCTATCTATCTATCTATCTATCTATCTATCTATCTATCTATCTATCTATCTATCTATCTATCTATCTATCTATCTATCTATCTATCTATCTATCTATCTATCTATCGCTCACGTTTGCGTGCTCTGGTGATCACTCCCTTAATTTGGCATGAACAAAAATTAGTATGGAAGTGTATATAAGCTGGCTTGAAGAATATGACGCACTGGTCAAGAGATGAATAATGCCACAATACCGTCACGCATGTCGTCAAAAACTTTCCGTCAGACTGTGGCACATACCCTCGGGCAGGTATGTGCTACTGGTATGTGAGTATGTGCCAGAGGTTATTGACAATTCCTATCTACCCAGGTACGACGGGAACACACATCGGCAATTTTCGTTAAGAAAAACTCGACATCGGCAGCACTGACCCGACGAATGCAAAGAATAAGTGTCAGGGTTCTAGCACGAATCAAACTCCAGCATTATGCGTGGGAATCAAGCATTCTACCACTGAGACACGACTCTTTTCGGAACTAAACCTCAAATAGATCCTAATATTCATGAAACGTTCATTGTGGTTGCCGTGCTGGCTAACCAGCTTTGCTAAGGTTACATATGTACTCCTATGATACTGCTGTGACGTTGGGTCAATGTCAACGATATTACATGCGCTGAATATGCCGTGGGCTACTATATGTCATGCGCTGAAGTGTATGTAGCAGTATCAATGGCTACCATCCTCGCGAGCAACAGCGCTTCATATCAGCATATCGCTTCTGGTGTTGCTAATACCAGAGCCTTTCAATACTATTACTGGTTGTGAAGCTTCGCTGTAGCTTTATGGGAGAATTTTGTGCGCTGCGAGTGGTGGCCGCGAGGCGGCGCTGCATAACCGCACGGGGCATCAGGCCGACCGGAGGGAAACTAGCTGCTGGTGCCACTATGGAGACAATGCATAATATTGTGGCGTTGCATTGCGTAGTTTCTCACCATATGATCACTATTATGGCTCGGCAAAGATACCGTGTACCTGCTGGATACCTGGCTGTAGACCTGGTTACTATAGAAATGAATAAAATGTTCCGGGTTCTCACTTCCTACAGTGATCGGTGGGAAAAGTGTAAGGGCGCAATGCCATTACAAGAAACTGGTGGGTTTACATTTGTTTCCCCGAATGCGCACGTGTGCGAAAAGCACTTCAAGGAAAGTGACATCGTTCGCGTGGAACATTGGCTAATCGGAGGTGTTCTTGTGAAGTCACCGCGCGACGTTACGAACCTTTTGCCGACGCTGTGTCGAAGATTTTCCATGGCTTCACAGCCTAGAGTGCAAAAACATGCAGAGCTCGTCTTCTTCCAAGCGTCCACGGGAACCGTCAGTGAGCTGGATGTTGTTGAAACTGGACTGACACGGTGCATGAGCTTTTTTGACAAAGCTACTATAGATAATGATGAACATACTGAAGGTGAGCATACTGGCCGCCTCTTTGGCTTTGCATGCCAGTAGGTAATACAGAAGCCAGAACTTAATCCAAAATGTCTGCTCCAGAGATGATTGCGCACCGCAGGACCTGTCGCCAAACAAGACGCACATGGTGCACATTATTTCCTACCACGTAAAACGTGATCCGACGATTCCTCCGTTTTGGGCGATTATCCGAAAACAACGCGGTCTGTTGCAAAGAATAATTTGCGCGTGTGGGCGAGAATCGCAGTAAAAGAACTGGATTTCGTCATCGGGGACACAGGACGCACGGCAATGGCGACCGTGGGAATTTACTGTAAGCGGACAAGACGAAGAAAATGTGGTATGTTCCTCTATAGCGGCGCCTTTTGTTCGCTTTTGACGCAAGATTTGATGACGACATCTCCACCACAGTGGACCAGTCGTCAAGGTGCTTTACTGCTGGCCCGAAGGTCACCGGTTCGACCCTGACCAGGGCGATCACATTTCGACGGAGGCGAAATCGTTGAGGTTCGTGTAATGTGCGATGTCAGTACACATTAAAGAACACCAAAGGGTCAAAATTTCCGGAGCCCTTCACTACGGCACCTCTCATAATCATGCCGTGGTTTCGGGACATAAAACTCCAGATAATAATATCAGTAATTTGATTAAGAGGATGCCTGCAGGGACAGGTGTTGAGTTGGTTGCACGCTTCTGCAAGGCGTTCCTTCAAGACCTCATATTTATCATGTCGACAAGCTTTGTTTTGGAGCGTATAATCCGGTAAACCTTCGCACGCAAACTTTGGAAAAAGACACAGCTTGATAATGTAGGTAAGAACATTAGAGGTTCTCTAAGCTTCGCCTTTAAGAGTTGAACATGATAGCGATATATTGCCCCCATATAGTACGTACTTGCTCCACTGAGTGCATATTTTTCTCCTCTTAAAGAGTCCGTATGCAGCTAGCTAAGGTACAACAAATGACTACTTCATCGATTGGTCGCTTCTGAGTTGATTAATGAACAATCCAATACATGACTGTGTTAAGTGCCTCGAAAACAATTAGCGAGTCGAATCGTAGCTTTATGCATCTCTTTTCTTAAAGAACGCCGTCATCATATCATCATATCACAGTCTTTCACTACATTATGATGAAACACGGACGCTTATTTTCATTTACCAACGATAACCGCAAGAGAGGTGTTATGAAGATAACCCTTCACCTGATGATACAAGACTCGCACTCTCCATGGCTTGTTTGTCGGAATGATTGTTTACATTAGTTGACAGAGGATTCTGATAATGCGGGCTCTCCATGTCAATGCTGTACTACGATGAATTCCGGCAGCACAGCGCCACACATGATAGCTGTGGTAAAAACGTTCGCAGTCCAACCAAGTAGAGTGATCAGGCAGCCGGCTAACGAATCGATCACCACAACGGTGTGTAACGTACCAACAGGAAAGGCGGGAGTCGGAGTTTTGTGCTATTGCCCGCAAGAGTGCGATAAAAATATGCACATAAAACGTTACATTATTTCGAAACACACATGGTGGCGGTGGTGGTTGGGGGGGGGGGGGGGGGTTCAATGCCATCTGACGCTGTCGCATTGCTTGGAACGCGACATTGAAGTCGGATCGATTACAGGTGATCTCGCACCACGATCATGAGCCAGACGTGGACTGATAGCGCGAGGCGCACTGCCACACCACGTGAGCGGCAAGCGTGATCCACATGACTGCCGGTTGAACTGTAGCTCTGTAACTGGGGTAAGCTCAGTTTGTTAGTTTGTTTTTGTAAGTTAGTTTGTCTGTCTGTCTGTCTGTCTGACAGACAAACTAGCACACACACACACACAGATATATATATATATATATATATATATATATATATATATATATATATATATATATATATATATATATATATATATATATATATATAGTGTGAGCGGGACAAGCGAATGACTCTTTATTCTCTTTGATATCATCATCACCTGTACATCTTCTTCATCTGTAAATATCATCACCAGCGTGATTTAGCTCGAGCCTGGCTGAATAAACCGGTTCCTCACAAGTGGTGGAGGGTGCTTTTCGTTCCCTCAAGTCCTCTCACCCGTTCTCGCTGGAGCTCCGCTCGAGTCGTCGCATACAACCCCCTGCCATGGCGGCCCAAGAAAACCCTGGCCCATCCAACGTCGCCGTCCTACTGCAGCCACCGCAACCCGCCCCGCCCAACAACATTCGCCTGCGTGATCCACCTGTGTTTTCCGGTCTCCGAGGCGATGATGTCGAAGACTGGATCAAGAACTACGACCTTGTCAGCGATTTGAACAGGTGGGAAAATCCACAGAAGTTACGCAGCGTCCCATTTTACTTGTCCGATGTCGCGAAAACTTGGTTCTGGAACCACCACCTGGATCTTCCCGACTGGGACACTTTTGAGCAGCGAATTCATCAGATATTTCGTGCCCCTGCTCTTCTCACTGAGGCAGCAAAGAAGAAGCTCGCTGAACGCACGCAGCTGCCGGGTGAATTTTACACCTCTTATATTGAGGATGTCCTTGCACTGTGCCAGCGCGTTAACACCGGCATGTCTCAGAACGACCAAATACGCCACATTATTAAAGACATTAACACCGTCGCCTTTAAGGCCATCGCCACGCAGAATCCTGCCACCACCCAGGACGTGATAACCATCTGTCAGCGACTTGACGAGCTTCAGTCTCTTCGCCTTTGCTACGATGCCTCCGACATTCGTTTGCCTGCACCCCTCGATTTGCATGCGCTTATTCGCGACATCGTTGGTGAAGAGCTTCACGGGCGCTGCTTTTCCTGTGCTGCGGAAGTTACTTTTCCTTCTGAAAAAGATAGCTTGCGAGACCTGATTAAACAAGAGATCGCCTCCGCATCGCGTCCGACGTGTTCCAACGGTCCCTGCGTGCGCCAGACGCGCACGTACGCCGAAGTTGCCACGCTCTCTGCCGCACCCACCGTTTCTGTGCCCCACAACAGCAGACCATACGCCTGTGCTTCGTTATCACCGCCAGTGCGTGCACCACCTTACTACGCACCTCAGCGCCCACCTCGGTCAATCTGTTACTACTGCGGCTATCGAGGACATATCGCTCGGTTTTCTCGAAGGCGCGAACAAGACGAGCAACGCGGCTACGCTCCTGAAGAACATCGAAGCTTCCGTCCGACCATGAACTACCTACGACCACCCTCCCGATCGTCCTATTACCGTTCACCGTCTCCTTCCTACCATACTGACATGCTTGGGAATTCCCGTACGTCTCGCCGCAAGTCACCTTCGCCAGGTCGCCGTTCAGTATCGCCTCTGCGGCCCGCCTCTCATTCCACGAACGCCCACGCGGAAAACTTCCCAATGCAGTTTTAGGAGGGGAAACTGCATCCACTGGACAGCTAACAATTCCTCCAGAGCGGCCATCGAATTTTATAGTAGTGTTTGTAGAAGGTGTGCGCGTTGATGCTCTTGTAGACACTGGCGCTGCCGTTTCGATTATTCGTGCCGATTTTTGTTCCCACCTTCGAAAAGTCACCACGCCTTATGGCGGCCCACCTCTACGTGCGGCGACCAACGCTCTCATTCGTCCACTTGCACAGTGTACCATTCGTGTCTGCATAGAAGGCATTCGTCATCACATTGTTTTCGCGGTATTTCGTGAGTGCACCCACGCTCTCATTCTGGGGTGGGATTTCTTGTCTTCTGCGTCCGCTTTCATATCATGTCATCAGCGCCTCCTGCATCTAAATGCCACTGACTCTTCTCCGCTTGAATACGATGGACGCATCCGCCTTGTCACCACGTCAGATTATGTACTTCGGCCATACATCGAAGAAATTATAAGTGTTAATTGCACCGACATCGTGGATGGTGACGTACTAATTCTCCCTTACGGCCATACCCTACGTAGGGGCATTGTGATCACACCAGGGCTTATTCGCTTCTTCGATGGGTCTACGTACCTAACCGCCATAAATCAAACGCCCGAGTGTGTACTGCATCCCCTGTGGCTCAACAGTATCTTGCGCGGTCGACAGTGAGCCTGTTGCGATTGTTACTCTTCCGAACAACAACCACAACGATGTCCCAAAGTCACAATCACTGCCATTCAATGCCTTTTCCACACCTGTGTCGGCAATCATAAGCACTGACTTAACACCTGATCAAACTGAAGATTTGCTCGCCCTGTTAAATAGACACAGTTCTCTATTTGACGTGAACTCGCCCGCCCTCAGCATGACTACCACCGCTACTCACAGCATCCAGACTGACGGCTTTCCTATTGTACATCGGCGTCCATATCGCGCGTCTCAGGCAGAACGCAAGATCAACGAGGAAAACTTCTCAGACATGCTACGACGCAACATCATACGTCCTTCCTCGAGTCCCTGGTCATCCCCAGTTGTTCTCATTCAAAAGAAAGATGGGACAGTGCGTTTCTGCGTCGATTACCGTGAGCTAAACAAAATAACGCGCAAGAATATTTATCCCCTCCTCGGATCGACGATGCACTGGATTCATTACAGGGCGCAGAGTATTTTTCTAGCCTCGACCTTAGGTCAGGCTGCTGGCAGATACCAATGTCAGAGTCTGATAAAGAGAAGACCGCCTTTTCAACGCCAGATGGGTTGTACGAGTTTAATGTAATGCCTTTTGGACTCTGTAATGCGCCCGCCACCTTCGAACGCATGATAGACGGCGTATTGCGTGGTTTGAAATGGAAAACGTGTCTGTGCTATCTCAATCACATAGTAGTGTTTTCATCCACGTTCTCACAGCATCTACAACGTCTTGACGAAGTCCTCAGATGCCTTGCAAAAGCCGGTCTACAGCTTAACGCCAAGAAATGTACCTTTGCTAGCAAGACAATCAAGGTTTTCGGCCATCTTGTCAGCAAAGAAGGAATTCGGCCCGACCCCGAGCTTCTATACGATCTGGGACTGCCACTGAGATCGCCGATTTAATTCTTTCTTCGCCACATCTTTTTGCGTCATGGAGCTCCACGCATTCTCCTGAGGGATCGTGGCAAAGTCTTTCTCTCGTCCAATGTCGAGCAAGTTTTGCGTGCCTCGAACACTGTTCACAAGACCGCTTCTAGCTACCACCCGCAGACCAACGGATTGACTGAACGGTTTCATCGGACCCTATCGGACATGATCGCCATGTACATTCACCCCAACCACACGAACTGGGATGCAATTCTACCCTTCGTGACATTTGCCTATAATACGGCTGCGCAACGCACTACCGGCTTTTCTTCATTTTTTCTCGTCCATGGTCGCTCGCCGAGTTTCGCTCTGAATGTCTCTTTCCTTTCGGCCCCTGCACCCTCGACGGCTCCTTTCTCTGAAAAATTTCTATCTCGTCTCGCACACTGCCGTCACCAGGCCAGTGTTAACACCGACTTCTCTCAAGACACTCGAAAATCTCGCTACGACTCGTCTCGCCGTGTTGTGAGTTTTTCCCCTGCTGATGAAGTTCTTCTATGGACACCACTACGCGTCCCCGGTCTATGCGACAAATTCATCAGTCGCTTCATTGGACCATACACGGTGGTCGAACAGACATCTCCTGTCAATTACCGCGTTTCTCCTCTTAGCGGTAATCCTGATCATCGTTGCCGAGGAACAGAGATAGTGCACGTATCTCGTTTAAAGCCTTATGCGCGACGCATTTCATAATACTGTCAAGCGACCAGGCGGCTACTTTCACCGCGCGGGGGAATTAGTGTGAGCGCGACAAGCGAATGACTCTTTATTCTCTTTGATAACATCATCACCTGTACATCTTATTCATCTGTAAATATCATCACCAGCATGATTGAGCTCGAGCCTGGCTGAATAAACCAGTTCCTCACTATATATATATATATATATATATATATATATATATATATATATATATATATATATATATATATATAAGGCAAAGGAGTGTATACCTAAGGGCTCGTTTTTCCGTGTTTTGACACATTATTAATGAGATCTAGCAGACAACAATGTCAACGAATGTATAGGCGAAGTTATTAGTACCATTGCAATGTAAATAAAAAGAAAGAAAAGTGGGTGAAAAAATAACTTGCCGTGAACAGGAATCAAGCCTACGACCTTCGAATTACGCGTTCGATGCTCTAACCACTGAGCTATCACGGCGGCCATTTCCCGAACCATTTTATTGGGTTTATAAGCGAACTTAAACGTGGGAGCCTCGGTCAGCGCTATCTGTAGCCACAGCAGCGAGTGTAGAACACCCCTTTATGAGCTTGTGTGGCGTCACGTAGCACGTGAACTTATTACGAGCGGGAAGCTGACCAATAGTCTTTCGTGTACAACCTAACGGCACCAAGTCTGCTAGTACGAGACCCTCGTTAATGAATAAGTGAAAGAAGTGTGTACCTGAGGGCTCGTTTTCCCGTGTTTTAACACATTATTATTGAGATCTAACAGACAATAATGCCAAAGAATGCATAGGGGAAGTTATTAGAAGCAGTGTAATGTAAATAAAAAGAAAGAAAAATTGGTGATTATACACACACACGCAATATATATATATATATATATATATATATAGGCAAAGGAGTGTATACCTAAGGGCTCGTTTTTCCGTGTTTGACACATTATTAATGAGATCTAGCAGACAACAATGTCAACGAATGTATAGGCGAAGTTATTAGTACCATTGCAATGTAAATAAAAAGAAAGAAAAGTGGGTGAAAAAATAACTTGCCGTGAACAGGAATCAAGCCTACGACCTTCGAATTACGCGTTCGATGCTCTAACCACTGAGCTATCACGGCGGCCATTTCCCGAACCATTTTATTGGGTTTATAAGCGAACTTAAACGTGGGAGCCTCGGTCAGCGCTATCTGTAGCCACAGCAGCGAGTGTAGAACACCCCTTTATGAGCTTGTGTGGCGTCACGTAGCACGTGAACTTATTACGAGCGGGAAGCTGACCAATAGTCTTTCGTGTACAACCTAACGGCATAAACTTATATACTATATAATATTATATCATATACTATATATATTATATTATTATATAATATATCTATATATATTATATATATATATTTATGGCAATAATACATTACATATCTCTGGTTATGGCCTCTGTTAATACATATCTCTGTAATAGCTCCTCTGGTCGTAGGAGCTATAGTGCGGAGGCATGCCCCCCTGGTTACTAACCTGTGGGGGCGACCACCCCCAGTGCTCCTTCCGGTTTTAGAGTCCTTGGCCCTGGTCCCAGAATTAAATAATTATTTTAACGACGCAACACCACCATACGACTGTGAGAGACGCCGTAGTGGAGGGCTCCGGAAATGTCGACTACCTGGGGTTCTTTACCTTGCACCCAAATCTGAGCACCCTGGCCTACATCACAGAATGAAATAGTATTATGATACCACCAGCTCCGCTGCCTAATGAGTATTCGCGATCTTCAGTCAGTGAAGCTTATTCAATATATCTTTTAGAGGCACCTGACATTGCCAACTGTCTACATTGTTTGTCTCTCTTCAAAACGTCGTGAAGCGCACACATTTACAATTAAGTAAGTAGCCCTATCAACTCGCGTAATAAAGAATTACAAGGTTACACAGATGTTACTGCAGTCTCACACGTTTTTTTTTTTTCTTTATCCAGCACTTCCTGTGCTCACCAAGCGCTGGATTACAACTGTGGAACAAAATTTCTACTTCTTATAATCTTCATCCCGAATTCACTTATTGTTGAGATCAGCATCGATCTGCTTCGCGAATCCCGATATCCATTCGCCTTCCGAAACGACAGATATGTAGAAAATGAAGACGACGTTCCTTGAAATGGCATTTCCCCTGACCTGCCACCTGCCCGACATAATGGGTTAATGGAATGGAATGAAAAAACTTTATTTCAGTCCTGCAGGACGCGGTTAGCGCGTAGCGGGCGTCTCCCACGTAGGGACCGACAGGGAGTACCTGGCGGCCGCTTCGTGGGCCTGCTGGACGGTCCATTGCTGGTCGGCGAGAAGTGAGCTCCTGAGGGACCTCTCCCACTTGCTTGAGGTAGAGTCGGGAGGAGTTGTTCTACACTCCCAGAGCATGTGTGCGAGTGTCGCTGTGTGTCCACATGATGGGCATGTGTCGCTGGGGTATGCATCGGGATAATAAACGTGAAGCGTGGCAAGGTTTGGGTACGTGTGTGTCTGTAATAGGCGTAGGGTTAATGCCTGCGGTCGGTTAAGTTTCAGATGTGGGGGTGGAAAAATGCGGCGTTCCAGGTAAAAGTGCTTTGTAATTTCATTGTACGTAATTGGCGCATCCCGATTGGTATCTAACCCAGCAAGATGAGGTTGCCCTGTGGCAGTGCGGTCGGTAAGTGCGCGCGCTGCATCATGGGCGATCTCATTGAGGTTGGATAGGGCACCCGGCACCTGGCCGAGATGGGCGGGAAACCAGATGACAGTGTCGTGCTTCAGATGGGTTAACTTTTTTTGTAAAAAAGCACCTTGATAATAATGATGATAATGATGCATCTTGAGTGGTTAATAACCACTCGGGGGAGTTTGACCAACAAATGATTATATAAAGGAAGAACCTACCTAAAAACAGAAAGAGTGCAATAATTGTTTTTACCACATAGCATATTCTGACCAAGAAACCAACCTTACGCCTATCTTCACCATCTTCACCTGAGCAGCTTGATTGCTGACGTGTAATATAGCAAAAGAATGACAACGAAGATTTCGTGCGCTCCGTGGAGAGCCACGCGCGTTGCCGGCGAAAGAGGCTCGAGCTCCGTCAACGACATATTGCTAGAAGCTTCGGTGGGTAACATACCTGTCTCAACCGAAGCAATAGCCAGCGCTTGCGAGGACGCCGCGACTGACGTCGAGGAAGTCAAGTTCATTCCCGATCTCGACTTCTGGGACCCGACGGCGTCCCGCCTGCGGAAGAATGTCACGCCATCGTTCCAATGTCTGCACCAGATCAGGCGCGACGTAATGGACCTTTACGCTAAGCCTATTCCCGGAGTAAGCATTGTACCTGATGACAGAGACATCACAAGAATATACGGCCTCTTGCTCGGGCCTGCGGGTACGCCGTATGAAGGTGGATTTTTCCGTTACTTCGTGAAATGCCCACCAGACTTCCCAGCCCATCCCCCTCGCGTCAAGCTTTTGACAACCGACGGCGGACGAGTAGGGTTCGCGCCGAACCTGAACGAAGACGAAATGATCTGCTTGTCTCTCGTGGGTACATGGCCGGGACCCGTATGGAGCCCTTACGAGCACAGTCTTAGGACGGTGCTGATTGCCCTCAAGTCGATCATGACGGACGACCCATTCAACAACGTCCCGGCTCTGGTAAGGGGCAAAGAAGACGAAGCCGGAGCATACAAGGACTACTTGCTGCACGAGACCCTCAGAGTGGCCGTGATAGAGGAGGTTGCGTCCGCCCTCCATCCAGACTCCTCGTACAAGCCAGAGCACAGGAAATTTATTCTTGTGACATTCCTGAAGTCCTACAAAGCACATTTGCGCACCGTACGGCTCCAGATACGGCGCATGGTAAACAAAGGGAGAGATCCGTTCAGAGGTCGCACGACCAGGTATGATTATGATTTTATTCTTATCCGCCTGGAGCGCTTGTACGACGCCGTGTCAGAGCTCAACGAGAAGGGCATCTTCGACAAAAAAGTAGACTTAGTTGAATACTTGAGGGTTCGTCTCCATGGCCCGCCACGTTGAAATAAAATTGTCTGTTTTGTCTTGCTTTGATGCACTGTCTTTTTGTTCGTTGGTATTGATACCGGAAGCTGCCCCTTGCTGCGCATTCAGAAGAATGTCCAAATGTTTTCGTATATAAGCGATTCTCTGAAGATTTGTGAAACCTAAAACCGGGCCTCGTCCCATAGCAACTTTTTCAATGCGTAGGACTGCTTAGAGGACTGTAGGCACTTGCAGCCCTGTTGCAAAAAAGGGCATCCCCAGCGTGATGCCAGTACGATTTGTGGTACTGGTACACGCGGGAAACACTGGTGGACGCAGGTATTTACTGGCATTTCACTGGGTGCACAGGGAAATAGCTGTGTCGCACTGGTAGGGGCACTGGCTTAACCATTGTGATGCTTGTGTACTCTGGGATGCGCTGGAATTTTCACTGTCAAGAACTAGCGAATACTGGAGCATGCACTGTTTCTACTAGCGCAGCGTGCAGATTTATGTAGCGTGTGCCGTGGTATGTTTCGGTGTCGTTGAATATAAAACTGTTGAGTCGACGGCACGGATAGATGCTACCCTATAACAGATCCTGAGCATACGTAATTTCTGTAAATCACGCGCATATCGAAGCAATATAAGCACATTTTCTGCATGCCTTCACGTATACCAGCCATATTCGCTTCAGTCACGTGGTGCTGCAACGATTCCATATTGCAGTGTTTAAAAGCCTGGAGCTGGACGCCACTCCTAACAGGAACAAGAAATTGTTTATGCCGCCAAGTTGACGAAACGTAACTTAGCTGTCGTAAAACAGCTGTCATTCGATTCCACCACACCAGAAATCGATGTCTCGCCAAGCTTATCCTTCTACTTAATTCATGTAACATTTTTAAATGTTCCGAAGCTCAAATAGAGAATCTTCCACCATCCCAACTCACTGCGTCGAAAGCGGTTTTAACCTATGCCCGGCCCAACAAGCATTTGGCCTGCCGTGCCGGCGTATATGTTACTGGCGCTTCTTGCTTTGTGTACACACAATTTTAAAGTGTGAGAATGACTGTATAGTTTAGATATAGATGAACCTAAATCAACAATTTCGCCTTGTGTCGATGTCCGCATAAAAAGCGCTGATGATCGATGCGTCGCGCTTTCAGCTACGCAGGGTGACACCGAAAGCTCCCGGCCACACTTAGCCGGTACTTCTCTGAATGATATGTAAGAACGCACAATTTCCAGTTGGTAATTCGGTACGCCTGTGTGAACCGACTTCCTGGCATAGTTTTTAGCATTTGCATCCGTATTTATTTGGGTGATTATTTAGTTATAGGTATTGATAACACTGCAAATCTGTACACTGACACGCCCGCTGTATACTTCCAGTGGAGGCCACAAAAACAGCTTTTGCTCAATATCACCACTCTGGAAAGTGATGTGTAGCAATGTTTGACCTTCTACTTACTTCGGGTACAGTTTCGATAACAGAACTGTTGCAACAAATGCAGAAACTTCAAGCATCGCAACTCCGCTGCGTCGAGAGCGGCCTTACCCGGTGCCCCGTCCCAGCGAGGATTAGTCCTATCGTGCCGGCCGCGTCGGCGTACATGCTACCGGCACTTGTTGCTTAAAGTAGGCACAATTCCAAATAATAATCACTGTAAAGTACAGTTTAGACGTCCCTGAGCCTAAATCGACCTCCTCGTGTGCGGGGGCTGCACAAGGAGCGACGACGATCGATGTGTCGTGCTTTAAGCAACCCAGGCTGTCACCGAAAGCTTACTACCGAGCGCAACAGCCGGTACTTCTCTGGCTTGTATGTAAGAACACGTGATTTTGAGTTGGTAATTTGGTGTCTAGTGGTTAAGGTACTCGGCTGCTGACCCGCAGGTCGCGGCATCTAATCCCGGCTGCGGCAGATGCATTTCCGATGGAGCCGGAAACGTTGTAGGCTCATGTACTCAGATTTGGGTGTAGGTTAAAGAACCCCAGGTAGTCAAAATTTTCGGAGCCCTCCACTACGGTGTCTCTCATAATCATATCGTGGTTTTGGGACGTTAAATCCCACATATCAATCTAGTTGGCAATTTGGTATGCCTTATTGAACTAACACACTGGCATACTTTTTCAGCGGATTGCATTAGTATTTTCTGCAGCGGTTTTTTAGTTGCAGGTATCGATATAACTGCAAATATGTACACTGACACGCCGGCTGTATACTGCTATATTGTCGCTTGCATGAGAAAATCAGTATCGTGTGCGCGCATATGTACCGAACAAGTCATTATATATCACCTGTACATGTTGACCAGTAGCAAGTGTGAGAAGCGACTATCAAAGAAAAAAAAATATCGGCAGTAACAGCAGACAATCTGTGGCTGCTCTTCCAGTCAATTTGAGATTTTTCAGATTCAGGTTGTAGATTCTTCGAAAAACTTTGCGCTCTTGCCAATATTCGCACGTCATTTGGTGTACGGAAGCCGGTCGTCACTGTCGAATCAAGAGGCAATTGTTATTTGGAAAGAAATACCACGTCAATCTTTACTGCGCGATTTGTAAACATGAAGTCAGATGGCGTGTTTTCAGGACAAATGGTCATTTCACAACCCAGCTACATTTTCTGGCGTAGCGTACTGGGTAGAGTCCATGGATTGGAATTCCAGCGTGATTAGTTCGAGTCCTGTTGTTCAGCAGTTTTTTTCATTGAGAATGTGCGCAACATCGCTTTTTTTACTTCTATATCTTTTTATTTATGGCGAATGGGCATCCCCGTTTTAACCCTGTGAAGTCGTTTTGCGCAGAGTACCCGGCGCCTAGCAGCGCTGCTACTGGGGCGCAGCCGCTCCAGCTACCCAGTACCGGCACGATACTGGGCCCATAATCAGGCACGGCGCTGGACGCTGGTACCCAGTGGCGCTGGTTTTTGCAATAAGGAGAGTTCCTATCTACGCATTTATCTAGATATCTTCATCTAACCGCCTACGTCTGAGCGCTTTTGTGATGACCTCCTAGGGTTCAGGTTGACCGAAATTCTTATGGGAGGGTAACAGCATACGACGAATATGTCTCGCTGGTCATGACACAAATAACGTGAAAATGCCCTCGCGTGAGTCGTCCACAGGTCGGCAAAACTTGGGCAGCTCACTCGGACTCACTCATGAAATTTATTTTGAGCGCTGTAGTCGCTCGGCCTCTGATTCACGAAAGCATTACTCGCCAAGACACACTTAGACTCACCGCTCGATGTGAGACCCAATGGGTCGACTCAGGGAGTTCATCAGTCCAGATTTAATTTTCTCGACCATGCATGCTGTCAATGCTTTTCAACACCAATATCTCGCCTAATCGGTGCTCTTCTTGGCACCGTTTGACATAATACCTTCGACAACGAGTTATGAGTGCTTGAATACCTTTAAAGCCATTTTTCTTGGGAGATATGATAGCATGAGGTATATTTATGAAGAACTTTCTTAGAAGAGTCGGTGGAGAGGGAAGTGAAGGCACCCCTCGTGAATCTCGCCTCTGATCATAAACATTGAAATAGTGCATGAACGACAACACTGCTTTGGAATACCTATGAGTAGATGTGAGTATAAACTTGAATCCAAACACGGCTCATAGTAATGCAGAAGATGACTAGTTAGGACTTCAGGTAAGCAAAAGTAGAACTCACTCAAGAAATACATACTGCGTTTTGTACTCACTCGGACTCACACTCAAGAATATATTCTTCAACCGGACTCACTCAGACTCAGACTAACGAAAATATTACTCACCCAGACTCACTCTCAGACTCGCCGCTCGATATGAGCCTGAGTGAGTTAACTAATGAGCGAGTTCGCCGACCTATGGTGCATACTTCAAGGACTTAGAGCATGAAACTTTTCCGAACTTTCTATGGATCCACTATGTGGCCTTAAGGGAATAGGCACGGTATAGGGTGTGTGCCTTGTGTAGGGGGTGACCGGCAATAAATCGTTATAATATAGGACAATTAATATAAGATATTATAACAGTCACATGCTCTGACGCCCGGTGGCAAAAAGGGCTTGTACCACGCAATGTTGATGCAACATTTCAATTTGTAGCGTGAAGCCTGTATACATGACGCGTGTATTTGTGAAGCATGAAAGTTACTTTCACTGCATTTCTAAGCAGGGCAAATTACTTTCACTTTACTAGGAAGCAGCCGAGTGGCCTCTGAGAGACATACATTTTGCGCACTCGTTTCAAGACATTATGACCCAGCAGATCGAAGGACAATAAACGGTACAATGGATGCGGAAAAAAACATACATAGTAAATACTTGTATAATAGTTTTTGAGGCACTGCCTACAACTAATATGTACAAAAGTGAGCTTAAGGAACCTAACTGCAGAATAAACTTCCTGCAGAAATTCCCACAAAGGTGGGCACTCGTAGAAGTTTGAAAATAACTAGGTCAGGGAAGCAATTCACAAAAGTAACCTGCAAGAATGAAGAATTACGGCATGAGAATTGTCAATGAATTTGAGCACATGGACCTACAGCACTTTCGCCTAGACATTACTTTTCGTGCAATCGTGACCGAGCGAGGCAATTGGCTGCGAAAAGTGTGTACCTTTCTTGAAGCACACCTACAGCAACTGTCTATCTGTGACACGTTTAGCATATCGAACTTGTCCGTTTTCTTAAGGTATTCAACCGCAGCAAAGGTAGACTTTGACAGTTGGATATACAGGACTTGTAATATTGAATGTCACCCACAGGTCGCGGGATCGAATCCCGGCTGCAGCTGCTGCATTTTCGATGGAGGCAAAGATGCTGTAGGCCCGTGTGCTCAGATTTGCATACACGGTAGAGAACTTCTTGTGGTTGAATTTACTGGAGTCCTCTTCTACGGCATCTCTCATAATCATATGGTGGTTTTGGGACGTTAAACACCACACATCAATCAAGATTCGATGTCGTTTGATAAACTTATAAAGAGTAACTTAAAAGCGTGGCGGTTTGGACTAGTTGGTATGACATGACGATTGTTATAACCCGAGATCAGAACGACAAAGGGACAAAAAGAAGACGAGCGCCCACCTTCTTCTTGTCCTTTTCTCGTCGTTCTAATCTCGCGCTACACCACTTGTTATGAAGAGTGTTAAGCGGAGTGCTATGGACGGCAATGACGAGCATATGTTCACGAGCGAACACGGAGTGTCGGTGGGCACTTTTTTTCGAAACCCTGTCATTTTATTTCGTCAATTTTCATTGAATGAAATAATCAGTTGTATCTTCGAAAAAAAAAAAAAAACAAAAGTCTGTGTAGGTTCCAGTTCCAGAGTTGCCACAATCTGGGGCAACATTTTTCTTGGAATATTATTGACATCTAACGCACAATCACGCCATAATTGTCTGCTAGATCTCAATGGTGCTTTCTGGAACAAAAAAAAAAAAACCGAGCCCTTAAATGTCTTACAATTCTTTTCTCAGAAATTCTGACGGCCGAGTCGCGCATAGTTTAGGTGGAGTAGCCATTGAAATGGTTCATTACGTGGATAATTTTGAAGTGTTCATCAGGCCGGATACCCTTGATAACAGTGTGAATGAAGTTTTGAAGGTGTCTAAAAATTTGATTACGAACTTCACTTTACAGTTGAACTCACGGCGAAGGATGACGAAATTTCGTTTATATATTTAAAATTTCATCATGAAGCTAATGACGTAGGGTGCGCATATATATGGCATGCTCAAGAAAGTCATTACCCAACTTTAACTCCGAGCATTCAAAAATAGTTAGGGTAGGAATCGATATGTCGTCTCTGAGTTCTATTAAAGATTGTGTTCTGATAAAACAGCAGAAAGTACTTCTAAACAAGTAGAAAGACTGAACACAGCTGGCTTCTCTCAGCCCGTCATACTCAAGGTTGTGCAGAAGCTGCTAAAAGCAATAAAACCCGAAGACCAAGCAACTGATAGAATAAAAGAACCTGTTAAACAGCCCTCGATCATCCCACACATACACAGGATGTTCTACGGCTTGAAAAACGTTGCGAATAGGTGTGACGTCAGGGTAGTATTTTCAGCCCCAAACAAGTTATCTAGCCGAATGGATAGAAAACTATCGCAAAACGCAAAAGGCTGGAAACGACGAGCATGCCACGTGATTTACATTGGGTTGTACGTAAAGGGTGAAATAGGTGTTGTTTATTTAGTGGTATTACACTATGGTCTTATTTACTTAGGCCAAACAGGAAGATGTATCATTGCAAGGCTGCAGAAACACACGATAATTGGATAGAAAAGAGTTCAACACATGCCGCAACATCGTTGCTCATGCGGTAGCACCCCCTTTTTAGTGATGCTAATATTCTATCTAAACGCCCACATCAGATCACCAGAGAGCTGATAGAGGCGTTTCAAATGAATATATGTGGGAGTAAATGCGTAAGCGCACCAACGAACAACGAATTTTCATATCACATCAGCACTCTGAGGATCTGGTCTTGAGGCATGTGTTTATCGGCTATGCGTATCTTTCAGCGGCGAAGCTTCTTAGAGTCGAGCCTTATACCACCATGGATAGATGGATGGATGGATATGGCTGTACCCTTTAGATAGGGCGGTGGCTAGCACCACCAAGCCGTAATACTTAATGAACCAAAAACTAAATTTATTTTTTTCTTTAAATAGTGAGGTTGAGGATTCGTACTTCGCAGTGAAGGGCTTAATGTGTGGCAGCTTGGGGTTTAATTTTCACTCGTGCCTTGACTTTAGCCACCAATCATATAACCTCCTTCTAGTTAATTCTACCCGCTTAAAGACCATCGGCATGATATACAGCGCCCTCTAGAGATGCTGCGACGCGTGCTCACTCCCGGTGCGCGATCTCTTTCTCTCTCTTCGGTATTGAAGACAAAGAAAACAAGGTGGCAAAACTGCGTACATATCTGAGACCTCGCAGAGCGTCTGGGGAGGAGGGGGGAGTGATTTTAAATGAAAAGAAAATAACACTGTCGAAATTTGGGCTTGTTGGTGCATTGTGACGACATTATGTTGGAAGTTAGCGCCTGTGCCGTGTGTCCTCGTCTTGTGTCCCCGTTTCTTTGCGCTATTTTCTGTCGTCGAAAAGAAAATAAACGTGAGCCCCGTAACAGTCTCTCATGGGGAGGACAAATCAACAGTAGCTCACGAGGGATTGGGGTAGAGAAGGGATTAAAAGGATAGGATTAAAAAGTATATAAATAGAGCGAGAAGAAGAAGAGAGCGAGGCGCAGGGACAGCGAACAACGGAAGTAAGGAGAAGACAGGAGAGATAGAGACGGCTGCAGGAGTCCGAGGAAGGGGCACCACTGGCGAGAGCTCTTGTCGGCGACATGAGATGGCGTAGGGCTAATCCAGTCGGCCAGAGCTACGCTGTCGTCGTTGTCGGGGACCGGCGTCAGGAGGTGGCGTAGGACCATCCCAGTCGGCCAGAGCTGCACTGTTGTCGGAGATCGCGAGGGCACAACCGGTCGGCACGGAGTCCAGCGAGCGAGTGTCAGCGGCTGCAGCAGGGCAAAGCAGACAAGCAGGTTCAGAGCTTCCGGCTCGCGAAGCTGCAGCGAAACCGCAGCGCCGGCAAGCTCACCCGGAGTTGAGGGTTCGCGAAGGTGCAGCGCAGTGGTACAGCAGTGCAGATAAACAAACCGTGAGAAGCCTTCGCTAATTCGTTCAGCTTACATTGGAGGGCAAAGCGTCGCGCGTGAGGTGGCAATCACATGGCATTTTTTTTTTTTCAATTTCACGCACTTCAAAGGAACCTTGGAAAAAAATTAACCAGCATTGTTATCATACCGTAACTTGAAAATCTCGTTATTTCTTGATAAGAGCAAGTATTGTTTTGATATTTTTTCTCAAGAGTCAGCATTTAAAAAATCTATTAGGCAATCTTTAATGTTTACCGCGCTTGGCGGATCAAAAAAAATATTCTGACGTGCTACATGCAGCTAAGAACAATATGCGCTAGCTAGAGACGCGTAGCACTGATTTCTAACTGTTTATATGTTTGGTGCTTTCTAGCTGAAACAGGCTGTATAAAATTTGATTGAATTTCGACAGAGTAGATTCGAATTATGCACATGAGGACATGCAAGTGCTTAAAGAGATTGTTTTCTAGCCATTAACAGCTGGAAATCGGGCAACAATATAAAACTGTTATATCATTTTGGCGAGTGATTTTGAGGTAAATGTTGACGGCCGCACGCGCTGAGACTAGTGACAGATTAATGCTGTTGTGGCTGAAACAAAATGGCAAGTTTGGCCAGAGTGGCATAACTAGAATGATGTTGGGGTAGAGTGTAATGGTATTCCTGTTTACTTGTAGCTGCAGCTTTAAACAATGTGCTTGTCGTCTACTTTTACTGAATTTCACACCTTGTTTGTGCTAAAGAACAGAATCTGTCTGTGAACCGCCGGTGCGCCTGTTCTGTGCCAGATTTTTCATTCCGAATCTTGGCGAACGCCTGCGTGTGGGCATCAAGAGTAGAACGCGAAAATGTAATCGGGCCTCGTGCGGATCGCCTTCCTAGCTTGCCTGGCTTTTTTTCTAGGTGCATGCCTTAACCATGCCGTAAGAAAACGAATGACTACGTGCGTAGCATTGACCATTTCGAGCTATCTTGAGCGGCTGCAAGTACAGTTGTAGAGTTCCCATTAAGCCATAATTCTTAATCAGCATAGGGCCCACTACATGTCCATAAGACAGCTGCTCCCTTTGTTGATGCTTTGCACCTGATAACATTTGTCTCAACACTTTCAATGATTGGTCCTTTAAAAATCACCAATTTGCTGCACTTCACTTGTTTTGAAGCCTGGCGTGATTCCATAGTGCGTTCAATTTCATCCACCACATTACACTCATTTAGTGTTTTATTCTGAAGCAGTTTCAAGCAATATCATAGCTCTGTGGCACGACACCTGCTTGCCATGCAGACGATCTAGGTTCAATTCTCGCTGAAGCCGAACATTTCAAGTACTTATTTGATTTGCATCTTTCTCAATTTCTTGGTCACGAGCAAGATAATGACCTTCAGGTCACAACCAACGGCATCGACACTGATTCCGACACCATAATATATGCGGAATGAGCTCTATAATGCTGTTGAGTTAAAATTTCATGAAGCCATATGCAGCCCATATATTAACGATAGGGTGGTCAGCGTTTTCAGGTACGATGGTTATATGAGGTTTGTTGAGTTACGAGGATTATGATTCACTACAATGATGAGCTACTTGGGTGTATGCGGCTGCACTGAACGACAGCTACTGCCGTTTGAATCACCACACTCAATGCTAGTCAAGCGTGGCATAGCGAACCTATGCTTCCACAATGCCCTGATATGACTGAATTGATATGTGGGGATTACCATCCCAAAAGCACTATATGATTATGATAGACGCCGTAGTGGAGGGCTCCGAAAATTTCTACCACCTGGGGTTCTTTAACGTGCACCCAAATCTGAGCACACGGGCCTGCAACAATCCTGCCTCCATCGGAAATGCAGCCACCGCAGCCGGAACTCGATCCCGCGACCTGCGGGTCAGCAACCCAGTACCTTAGCCACTAGACCACCGCGGCGGGGCTTTCACAAGAACCTACACTGCAAAAATATTTTCCCTTGATTACGTAAAAAGACGTAGGGTAACATGCTGCCAACCACTTCTGTAAAAAGAAAATAGTACGTAGAACACATAGAACGTGCAGCCCATTAACCTTTCTCGTAGATCTCCGCAATGAAGAAATAAAGTTACGGCTGCTAGAGACCAAAACCTGCTCCGTACGGCTATTTCTCACGCATTATTCACAATACTATTGCTAGATGTCCGTAAATAACAAAGGTGTTTCCATTAGGTTGAACATAAGGCATACGTAATCAGCAGACCTTTCTTCTGCAAGTACAAGGTCATTCAAAATTTCCCAGGCCACTTTTCCAACTAATCCTGTGGCAACGACAGCTAGGAACTTTTTACTACTCCTGCACATGCTAAAAAATTCACGAAGTGAATTCAAATGTTTAAAAACCAATAAGGACAAGTTTCCTATTTACTTGAATCGAATTTTATTTTCCCATGATCAAAAAACTAAATACAGCACAGACATGCTACAAATTGTGTGAATAAAAATTGTCGACAAATTTATTTTATTCTGACGGCTTTGTATCTGGAATTTAAAATACGAAAAAGGAATATCAAAACTTCAGATACCCAAAGCACCTGTGTTGTTTCCTTATTGTAACAGTATCTTGCAGACTTCTTTTCTGAAGAAGAGGAAAAACATTTTGTCAGCACAACCACACCAGGAGAGTACAGAGCGAGAAAACAGTGCAAGCACAATTAATTTATTCATTTCAAGACTCCTAATAGGCCGTGTTAGAGGCACTGGCTTGCAGCACAAAAATGAATGATCACACATAATAAATAAAAATACGTATCATACAGAATGAAATGGCTGAAAGCCCAAGCAACTTCATAAACACACCAAAATATTGGCTAACAATATTAGTTGAGGTAAAAGGAGCGAAGGAGTAATTCAATGTATTAAACAATACGATTAGGTTTATGCCATGCGAAATCGCTCAGCGTTTTTTTGACCATCACGAGTATGGCGGAAAAAATTTTCACGTTTCTTGAAGTCGGAAAATTGTCCTGGTCATCTAATTCTGTTGACAAAAATTTTGCTCCCTGGTTATGAGGGCCTGTAGTATGGCATCGACTGAGCTAAATGTCGTCAAACAACAATTTTTTTCAAAGGTCGTTTTGAAATGCACTCAATAAATGGCATTTCCCGCTAGGTAATGAAGTGATCCAACTAAAAATAATGACTTACTTATGTATATCAATTCTTGGGGAGCTTTTCCCACGAGCAATATTGAATAATGTTGCCAGGTTTGGGATTTTTTTGGTAACATGGCAAATTCCAAGGACACAAATAAAATATGTGCTGGTGACCTTTCTGACATGCTACAAATTAAAAATTATTTACACACTGAAGTTTAGCAGATAGTCTAAAAAATTCTGAATTTAACTTTTTTTTGGGGGAAAAGCTCTCTATTTAGCATCAAAAAGCTTGCCTTGGTAGTCGGACAAAAAATATGCACATTTCATTTTGAAGCTCTACGTACTACCTCAATATAGGTGAAGTTACTAAAGGGTATTGTTTTTTAAACTCGAGAAGTATTTTTTTTGAAATTATGCATCTCCACCAGCTTTATCCCTACTTAACTCAAGCGGCATGAAGCACTTCCAAGGGCGATTTTCAACAGACTTCCACAGACCTGAGGTGGACACAGCAAGCCTGATGCGGAGCAATTGAAATGGGGCTATCATCTTCATTCCACTGCCAATAGAGGTGCACTACAATGAATGTCGCTAGAGTGTGGAGACCAGTAGCGTAGCAAAAACATATTTTTCGCGTGGGCTTGGTGTGTGAGGGGAAGGCGACTTCGGTCATACTTGATGTACATTCTTGTGTGTTTGTATGTGTGCATGTAGGTATGCACATGCAGAACTAAGAAAATCGCAGCATACATACTAACTGAATGATGATGTGTGTGGCGAAGCTTCAGAGGGTTTTATTGGTAACCGTGAATCCGTCTGGGTGTCTGTCGCTCACACTAGTGCATTTTGCTGAGTCATCGATAAACTAGGCGGTCACGAACCGGTCACAGTCGAACGACAATCTACGGCTTTAGGATAAAAAATACCTGGACTGTGCTAGGGGGAATGGGGAATTAAGCAGCTCCTGCTTTTTTGGCTACACCACTGGTGATGACTCCCAGATGAGCCATCTAGCCGTTAAAAAGTATACAGTACGCAATTATCCTTTACACAAAACATAAACGAGACTATCGCCTTGGCTACCAGTTCTTATTTAAAGTTTTTTTTTGCTTTTGTATTCATAAGACAGGCTTTGGGTCTCAGGGAGCTTTCCTGAAAGCCAGAAAAATAAGAAATGGTTCTTTTAGGATAGCGTTTATCAGTGTACTGTATCAATGCTACTTGCATGCTATAAGACATATGTACTGAATATGACTAAATATTTTTATTAAGTGTATAAAACACACCTACTGCATTTGGAGAACTCCCCAGGAAAGCAGGATGTCTGATTTTATACCTATAAAGCTGCATGGCTCACCTGGAAGTCACCACACTGAACCCAGTCCCTGTTGCACCCCTCCATTGGCAATGGAATGCAGATGATCCCCCTATTCGCATTTCAATTTTTCTGTAGAGAGCACCAAATTCACTCTCTGTATTCCAGGTCAGTGGGATTCTGCTGAAAATTGTCCTTGCGAGTGTGTCATGTCACTCGAGTTACGTAGGCGAAAAGCTGGTGCAGATACATATTTCAAAAAAATATTTTTTGAATTTAAAAATAATACCCTCTAGTAATTTCACCTATAATTAGCTTGTCCAAAGAGCTTTAAAATGAAATTTTGTGCATATTTATAGTCCGACCACCAAGACAAGCTTTTGATGCTGAATGTCGAGGTTTTTCTAAACAAAGTGAGACTCAATTTTTTTCAGAGTATCTGCTACAACATCAGTGCCTAAATTATTTTTAATTTGTAGCATGTTGACAGGCCACCAGCACATATTATATTTGTGTCCTTAGAACTTACCATGTTCCCAGAAAAAAATCCCAAATGTGGCAACTTTATTCAACATAGCTCGTGTGAAAAGCCCGCAAAGAATTGATATACATAAGTAATTATTTTAAAGTTAGATAACTTCATTACCTTGCCAGAAATGTCTTATTGAGTGCATTCCAAAAACTTCTTTTAGGAAAAATTGTTTGACACCTTTTACCTTACTTGGTGCCAAAGAATAGGCTCTCATAAAAGGGAGGAGAATTTTTGGCGACAAAAATAATTGACCAGGATGAGTTTTGCACTTCGAGAAATATGTGGAAGTTTTATCAGCTATATTTGTGATGGTCGGAAAAACATTGGATGATTTGGCATGGAATGACTCAGAGATAACATCGACAGATCAGACAAGAAATGTGTCAAATATTTTTAAAAATTAGAGAAAAGTGGCATTTGCATGCTACATGTGGCTTTGCCTTCCTGTGGCAGAAGGCATCTTCAGATAGGTACAAACGTTATCACGGCAGTAATTATAGAAATTACCACAATTATCTATTTAACCAGTGGTAATAGCTGGTTGGGTCGAATGGGCGAATTGAATCTTTTCCTAGAAACAGTCCATAGCCAGTTTAAAATTTAGGAAAAGCGGCCACTAGTAATCACCGCAGAGCGATGCATTCTGCTCAATTTAGCTGGCGAAACCAAAACCAATGCACCAAATAGTGCATTTACTATTCACTTCGAGAATGCCCTCCATGGCGACACTGTTTCTCTTTCGTTGGGGGAGAAGATTAAGTGAACGTCGATAAGCGGGCACAAAGCAAAGTGTCTTAAGTGACGGTTGATAACGGCTAGAGAAACAGTGTGAGAATTGAGGGCGTTGTCCAAATGAATGGTAGATGTGCTGTCTGGTGCAACGTTTCAACGTTTTTCGTTTTGACACCTAAATTAAGCAGACTGCATGACTCCTCGGTGATTATCAGTGGCTACTTTTCCGAAATTTCAAAGTGGCTATTGACTTGTAGTAGAAAGGACTTGAATTCGCCCATTTGACTCTACCAGCTACTACCACTGGTAAAAAGGTAATGTTCTTAATTGCTATAATTACTGCCACAATTAATGTTTGTGCCTATCTGAAAATTCCTTTTGCCACAGGAAAGGCAATGCTGCAACTATCACGCAAGCACCTCCTTTCTTTAATTTTTAAAGAATATTAAACACATTTCTTGAAACACCCTGTATTTCATGCACATGCAGACAATGGGAAATAAAAACAAACGATGAAGAACGAGCGAGAAGAAATAACGAGCTAATAAAGAGACGGCCACATAGCCAGGAATGTTTTTCGGAGGGGGGCACATGTTGATGGCCATGAAAAATGATTTTCTTCATGACTTATGCTCAGTAGGACAACACCACAACATGCAAATTCGGGGGGGGGGGGGGGGGGGGGGGGACAAACTCCTCCGGCACCCCTCCGGCTACAGGCCTCCACTGAGCACACTTCGTTGGAATACAGCAGATGTCACATAAGCAGAAGGAAAGTTGTCATTATTAACAGATGTAAACGGAGGTCTGCACAAAAGAAAGTCATTAACCCAAATGAGCACATTCAGAGGAATGTTTTAGAGTGTTAGTAAAATATGTAGTGAGAAACCCTATCAAGAGCTGTAGAAAAAATATGGAAACAATGCGTCAACCTGAGAGCCCATGTCAAGTAACAAATGCATACAGTCAAGAAGGCCAGCAAGTCTAGTGTCACATGAAAAGACTTACGAAAGACGCACTTATATTTGAAAATGATGTTACGAACTTCAAGCTAGAGGCTTGCCTTGCAACAGTAAGGCTGATACTCATCACAGATTAAACTTTTTAATTGTTATACAAGTTGGCAATAATGGGTCTGAACTTACTAGTTGAAAAGTGGCCTAAGCATGCGCTCTCAAAATCAAGGTATAGTTGCTGACTTTTTATATGAACTCCTTCATGGCACCGCCACTCGTCCCACTGAAGTAGCGTAAAATTACCAATGAAAATTTAGATGCCCTAGTGGGTGCTGTTTTGAATTTTCGTGATCTAGCTGACTAATTTGGTATGCTGTCAAACACAGTAACAATGTGCCAGCAATGTTTACAATACTCTTGCTACGTTGCCAGAACTAAATGTTTGTACTCACTTCGGCTCGAGGTTGCCAGTGTGAAATTCAATGCAGAAATTACAATTGCGGGTCTTGAAGGTCACCTTTCGAAGACTATGCTTTGAATGTGCGGTGCCGAAAGCAAATTTCAAACTGGATAACGACAACAAAGTAAACATCATCTCATGGTACAGGTTTGTTTCACACTCACTAACGTGGAAGAACATTAACAATGAGTATGACATCCTGACTGTAGTGCTATACCCACGTGAAACGAAGATATGGGTGTGCTTATGAGCTGCTTGATCACCTGTCACTGTTCCATGCTGCTGGACTGAACGCTGAACCGTCCAGAATTGGCAGTGGAGGATGCAGTGAAAATGATGGCCCTTGATAATTTGCTGGTGATGTGGTGGCACAAATTCCTGCAACATCAGGCCACCAAGGTGCTTGTGGCATGAACAGTCATAGTGGTGCTGGCATGAGAGGCGACAGCTGGCCTAAGAACGATAAAAGCAGCACCTAGAAGAGAATAAATAGTGAGTATGACATTGTAACTACTGTGCCATGACCCCGTGACATGAATAATGTGACATGTTGTCTAACACGATGTCAAACCTTTTTCATCAGTCATGTGTGTGCATACCTGCATACTATTGTCTGTGGGATGGGTATGACCCACATGTGATTCACTGCTTATGTTAACTCAGGAACAGCAAGAATGCACTTTGGAAATCTCTTAGTAAGCATTAAGGAGACAGTACAACAGTACATATGTTGCCAATAATAGCAGCTTCACAACGAGTGAAACATTTCAATGAAAAGTTACAGTAAATATCATTTGTAGCTGCATTTGAACCTTGGAATTCCAGGTGCTGTACATAGCCACACTAGTGGTTGTAAATGCTCCAGAAAAGACTAATCAGGCATCGTATTGAAACAATGTCGAGTGTGCTTGCAATGTTGGCTATTTTTGTGTAAAACAATGTAATAAACAATAAATATGTACTCCTATATGACTCAACAAGCTATAATGAAGCGCTGTTTTACCTGGCAGAAACTACGATATGCACATCATGGCACCGTGGCATGCACCTGATTTTGATAAATCTGAAGTCTGTGCTTTTAAAAGCACAGATGTGAGTGCAGGCATAATATTGTACCATTAGCTACTCCTGAGGCATCAGTGCAATTGACATATCTGGTAAGCCCTTGATATGCTGACAGCTCGTAAGTTTACACAAAAATATATATCAACTTAGTAACAATTGACTCAAAAAGTGAAAAAAAGGAGCCAAGACAGCTTGGCATTGAATCTTTCACATGAAATCGATCTCCACAAATCATGACATTCACTGTATTGTATTTGGATTTAGTCCATGAGAATGTTTAAAAACCACACTTTTTGAAGATATTTTTTGTGCCTTCTGCTGCACTGTGAATAATAATTATATACCAAGTATAACACCAGCAGAACTTAAAAAAACAGTATGTTTAAAAGAAGTGTGTTAAATCAAATATATGCAACGAAATATGAAAGTAAGCATATATGGGCTTCAAAAACATCTCGACACTAATTACCTGAGCCAATTACTTGCCCTGTAATATTTGAGTTCTCTCTGAAAAGAATAAGAGTTTTTCAATTTAGTATACAAAAGTGTGCACTATTCAACCTATTATGTAAACCATTTACACTTAGAAGCTAGCAATGCCCAAAGCACATATACTTGAAAGTGTGCAAAAAAGAAGCCCTTTTGTGAATGTAAAAGCTTCTGCTGAAATGAGTTGTGACAGTTGTTTCCAATTGAAAGAAATGATTGATTCTATTTTATTACAATATCAAGGTGTAACTTGAATTCCAAGTGAAAAATTAATTGATTCTATTTCATTAACAACAGTAAGTATCAACTCTGTCCATTTTAAGTGGAAGTGACATCAACGATGGTAAGTAGCTCTCACCCTGCAAACTTCAAACAGAACTGAAGAAGAGAACACAGCTTCTTAATGAAGCTTCACCTTAAAAGAATCAACTACCTTCATGATAAGTGCCCCACTACGGTTTAAATGTTTTTTTTTTCACTTTTCCAATCTTTGACAAGCAGTTTTCAACTGCAGATAACAATAGCCATATAATCTGCAGAGGCTTCAATAAATGCCAGTAGCTAGCAGTGTCTTCATATTCCCTTTTTTTTTTCATCCGTGCATCTAAACTTTGTTGCAACTACTTGACATGCATTGTCACTTCAATACAGCTGTATTGGTTCATGATTAAACATATACTTTTTTTCTTATTTCAATTGATCCTTTTCCTAATTGTGGTGTTCTTGCCACTTCCAAATTTTATCGTACAGGTAATGGGTTGCTGCACGCACAGGCGTCACTTACCAGTGCTGCATAAGCACACTATTCGAACTATCACAAGATAGCTGCATATGGTTAAATGCACCATAGCATGGTTTGGATCTCTCGTTTACTCATGCAGGCTAATACTAGATAGTAAACTATTAAAGTAAGCACGGACAAAACTCATATGTTGTCTAAATGTTCCTCATGCCTGCACAGCTAGTACTCACCACTAGGACGCATTGCTTCAAGGTATAAACACGGGCAAGGACACAGTCCAGCAACCACATCAAAAACGTTTTTATCTCCTAAAATAAAAAGGGATTTGATCACTTTCTTTGACAGTAACCAATGAAGGGTACTACTAAATGTGATATTTACCATATTTTTTACTAGGACTACCTCAATTCTAAATTTACAACCAAACATTCACAAAAACCAATATCTTTGCAACTTTTCCACCAGCTGTAAATATTATTTTGCACTGTACACATATAAAGCTATTTTTGCCTACCGAAAAAAAAAAATTATAATCGGCTAATACGAACTATCATATTTCACTAAATGATATCTCCCTGACAAAAAAAAAAATCCCCAATATGCCCCATATTCTTCATATACTAAAAATCCCACCATTGTTCTACACAGAAAATCTATTCCTAACTGGATTGGGGATTAAGACATGTTCAAATAAAATTCCTGTGATTTGACGTCCCAAAACCACGATATTATTATGAAGGACACCGTGGTGGAGGCCTCCGGAAATTTTCACAATTAGGTCATTTTTATCGTGCACTGACATCGCTTAATACACGAGCATTTACCATTCCCCCCCCCCCCCCCATCAAAACGCGACTATATAACACGGCCGGCATCGAACGCGCGGTCAGCAGCCGACCACCATAGCCACAATACCACCGCGGCAAACGAAGCAAAAATTCTTTTATTATTTTTAAAAACGCGTTTTACGAGTAGTGGTTTCTGGCTTTCTGGAAGAATTCACATGCCGCTTTACATTTCCTGGGTTAAAGTTCTCTCTGGTTATTCGCACGTCGGTGCTACCTGCATTCAGCCACCTTTTATTAGAAAACGCGGAGAAGATTCAGCCCGACGGGGAGAACACGCGTGTAGGCAGCAGCGCGCCAAGATTTCACGGTAGATATCGCCTCATTTTTCGGCGCAGCGGCGTACCAACAGCGTAAACAAAACGCCACCAGCAGATAGGGAGGCGCACACATTAAACGGCTGCACTACAGCGTTGATATAGCCACTGTAGCGTTGACAAGCCCGAACGCTGTTGGCATAGAGTAATGCAACTGCTGTGGACAAGTAATCCGAGGGCAATGAAAATGAATGAAAATGTAACGCTCGATACGTAAACACAACCAACACAATCAATCGGCAATTTCCGTAAATGCTGTAGTTTCTGCTCTCAGTACGCACTCCATCTCAGAAAAAGCATGCATGATACAAGCCGCGCGAAACCGACATCGACATAGAAGCACTGCGTTTGTGGCCGTGGCTTTACTCGAAGCAGCCTTATCTGAGATGGTGCGTCGTAGGTACTACACGACACAGATCATTAGTAACACGAGTTGTAACCTAAACGGCGAATAAATGCGAAGTTAGGGACTGACCTCCAAGACGCAGACCAGATAAATAACCAGCGCCAGCCGGGTCCCGTTCCTTGTGTGTGTCCTAACCGTTGAGGAGGGTAGTGACTATAGTAGTGCCACAGAACACCTACCAGTTGTAGTGCCTGCCGACCACCACAGAACACCTACCAGTTGCTGCCGACCACGGAGGAAGGACCGTGCTGCCGACGGATGAGTGACGATGGCGGTGCGCCCGCCGCGGTCGAATGGTTTCTCTTTCCGCGATGCCCGCCTAAACCGCCGTTTGAAAATAAATACAGTTTCGTAGAAGAAAAGCCGTGCAGAACCCGTCGTGGTGATGGCTGCTGTGATGGTATGTGATGGTCATATTAGTATAAATTTCTGGAGGTCATCCATATTGCAAATGATTACTTTCATCTAATTTTTGTTGATGGAGGAGACATTTGTTTTTTGCACTATTCAGTGAAACATGATTGGTAAACGTGTGATGTATTCATTATATTCGCGAAGTGGTGAAGTCTGTGATTCTTAAATGTGTCCTGTATCCTTGGTGTTGGCGAAGGCGTGGAGTGTGTTTATTTTCTGGACACTATGTCGGACTCGCTCGCTGGATTCCGAGCGAACCGGTTGTGCCCTCGCCATATCCGACGTCAGCGTAGCTCTGGCCGACTGGGCTGGCCCTACGTCATCTCCTGACGCCGATCTCCGACAAGAGCGTAGCTCTGACCTACTGAACTTGCCCTACGCCATCTCCTGACGTCGACAAGAGCTCTCGCAAGTGGTGCCCCGTCCTCGGACTCCTGTGACCGTGTTTCCATCTTTCCTATCTCTCCTATCCCTTCATATGTCCTCGCTGGCTGTCCCAGCGCATCTCTCTCTATATATATACCTTTAATACTATCCTTTTAATCCCTCCTCACCCCATCCCTTGTGAGCTACTGTTGAGGTGTCGTACCCTAATGCAGACAGTTACGGGGCTCACTTTTCTTTTCCATCTTAATTATAACCACTCACACCCCCCCCCCCCCCCCCCCATACACTATGTCCGCTCTTCTGTCCATAAATGCGCGAAATTTTTTTGCAGTCTAGAGACTTGTGCTTTCCTGTGCTTTCACAATGCCCTCAAGAGAAGCAACACTATTTAATGGAACAAAGCTTTAAGGAGCAATTGCCAAAAGGCTTCCTGGACATCATCCTAAAGGCTGTAACCAAAACGAAATTGAATAAATAAAAAAAAGAAACAGGTGACATGTCACGTGCCTGGGAAGGAAAATAGGAGGAAAGGAACGGCAGAGTGGTTAACCAGCCTAAAGGCAGCCGGTTTGCTACCCACGTGCCTGGGAAAATAGTCAAAGGACATAGGGCAAGCAGAAGCATTTCCCTAAATCCACAAGATTCCCCATAATGTTGAAAAGCTGCATCAAGGAATGCTCTACGAGCTCTGTTCTCGGCGCCATGCTAACATAGAAGACCGAAACTCAAAGGGCACTTGCACCACTCGCCCTTGCACTATACTCATTGACTGCATCACAAATATGTGCGCATAAGACTTTCCTGGGGTGGAGAAAGAAACAGATTATAATAAAGGTAGGGACGTTAACTAGACACTGTGGTAGAGTATAAGTAGAGTAGACGGGGCCTTGAGTAAGTCAGGCCCGCAACCAAGAATTTTTTCCGGAGCGGGGGGAGGGAGGACAACAGTTCAAGGCCTTGAAAAACCAGTTTTTTTATTGTTTGTCCTCAGTAGAAAACCTATTTCTATCCACATTGCTGGCGGGAGGGGCTACGGGCCCTGTGTCAACACTCGCTTGAAAGAACATGATGCATCTGTCACCACAGGAGGAGTGGCTAACTTGCCTGCTGATTGCAAGACGTGTGTTTGCCCACTCATTTTAAAGGGGTCCTGCAACACGTTTTGAGCATGGTTAGAAAACGCTGCCGAACAGTAGTAGAGGCTCCCGACAACACACGAGCCCAATAATATAACACATCACGCGGCCTGGAATTCACAATAAATTATCAAAGTCAGCTAAAAATTGCTTTCTCTTCTTTCGCGCAATTAGGTAGCGTACCCAAAATCTCTGCGTAGTAAACCGAAAGCCACGATCGGTTTATGTTATAACAGCTTAAAACAGCCCCATATTACTGCTATTTATGTCTTATTTTATGTTTAATAGGTAAATATTCAGGCTGTTTATATTGTTTACACCATTAAAACACCAAGCAAACAATAATTATCACACTTCCGGTCTCTATCGACAGCTAGTCTGCTCGAAGTCGCGTTTTCTTCACACCGCGTAGTGCCGAAATCGTGAATATTTCTGTGGTTTTAATAATCGCCAGTTGTCGTTGAGAGTTGCAGCCGGTCAAGTTTTAACTCGTCAGCTGGGAACTGCATAGTCAGCACGGTCTCGCGGCAGACTAAGGCGGGTGTGACCATACAGATGTGCAGCATTTCTCCGAAGAGCTATGCAGGCGCCGGCTAGTTAAACGGTACCACGTGTTCGCTGTCTGTCGAGAGCGCCGTTCACTCTCTGTCCATCATCTGTCATCGAGCCGTATCTCGGCGTTTCCTTCCCGTTATCTTTCCTGTCTCGTTCCCGTGAAAACGCGAAGCCGGAACCAAGCGGACTTGCATTTTGCTGAGCGCTGACACTCGAAGAAAAGACACAGCAGAGAGTACATGGCCACTTGCACTAGCGACGTTTACTGCTTAGAAGTAATGTCGCACGGTTACGCAGCGAGTTAGTGATGTCTAGGAGTCAGCACAGTCGGTGTGTTGTTGCTGGCTGTGAAAGCGACAGCACTGTAAGGATTAATCGGGTGTCTGAAAATCCCGAACGTCGGCATGCGTGGTTAGGGCGCATTGGTTGGCCAGCTTCAAGACAGCGCGCACGGATGTTCGTGTGTGAACAGCATTTTTCTGCCGAGGATTACACCAAACACGCAGGCGTGATGCAAGCCACGGGGTTCCAAACCGGACGCTTACATCTGAGCAAGGATGCAGTACCGAGCTTGTTTCTCTCAAGCATTCATACTCATTCATACCTGATTGAAATATTTGAGTGAGAAGTATGAGAGATGAAGCACATACGCTAGAGTTTTCTATCGGACATGCATAGCACATAATTTCTATATTGGAATTTTAAATTCTACACCAGTCTTTTTCACAAATTAAAGTTAAATGTGTCCATAGCGGTATACTGCTCCCATTTATTATCCGAATCAAGTGCATAAAAGGTCGGTGTGACCTTTCCTAAAGAATGTGGTTGTATATGGTGCATTTAACTTGTTACTTTTGACGAAGCGAATGCGGATTTATTTCAACACTTGTTAATTTACCTGTCATCTGGTGATCTTACAATCTTGAGGCAACAGTCAAGTGTGTGTCAACCTAGAAGTTGCATGTTTTTAAATTAGTGCTGTGACTGTGTTCAGCATTCGTGAAATCTTTGAGTGCAGATTTGATTTCACTGTTTCAACCACATGCCATGGAAGCTTAGTCATAACAGGGGACTACAACATCAGCTGCATCAGGTAGCACCCACATGTATATTCCTCCAGTGAGCCAAACTTTTGTGTCATTCATTGCTGTTAGCGCTCATTCATAGCAAAAAAAAGTAAAATGTTATTGGCACTTTTCTACCGTTTTCACATTGTAGTGATGAGCAAAATAATTTGCAAAAAGTGTGCTTTTTTTTTAATTTTCAGTGCCCCCTCCCTTCGCCCTATAGGCACTTTTCTGCATGTACTACCGTGCATTTCAGGGTCGTTATAGCCACCTGTGCTGAGCACAAAACATGATTATGTGAGGTTGCAATGCAGAATATTAAGCACTGGAGAATTTACATGGAGCTGGTGTATCTTGTATTGAGTAACATATCAGGAATAATGGGAACCTGGCAGAAAGCATTGACCGTAATATAGGAAAGGATGTATGCTTGAAAGTTCCTCCTTTTCTAAGCATTACAGAAGAATTGCATGTTTCTGCTTGTAAATATGCCAGACACATTAATCTACACCACTTGCCAGGTCACTGTTTACAGGGAAAATAGCAGCCTGAAGTATCGTTCATTAAATACTTGATATTACTGTACATTGCTTGTAATTCCTTTTATTATTGAATTCATATGCACATTATTTGCAGGCCATGGTGTGCCAGTGCAGCTGTCACCATCCTGCGAGGGCCTCTGTGGCTACACAGTGCTCACTTGGTATGAAGGCAGCGAGGGATTTAGGTGAGCAGCCATTTTTTTTGCTGAATTCTGCTACTCTCTGCCAGTAAATTGTAATTCTGTCTAACAACTAAAATTAAGTGATAATTCCAGGCAGAACATTGTTAGAATTTCGACCTGTACAATTATGTTGAAGAATACTTATTTACAGGTGTACAGGCTCACCTAGACGTAAAGCTTCATATCACCAAAGCAACACAAACAGAGCCATGTCCGCCCCAACTTCCCACTAATTTCCAGCCTGCTCGCCAATCAATGCCTGTGCCGCCAGATGAAGAAATGGTAGTTGATGAGGAGGTTGTTGATGAAAGGAACACTAGCTACCACGAGTCCTTTGACTACAGCATTAGCAGGTACTAACTATATGCAGTGATCGTGAGCAAAACGTCTGCGCTAGCTGCGCATTACAATTTTCAAAGAATAGAGAGTTGTCCCATCTCATTAATAAAATGTATCGCAAGACAACCCTTTTTCGAGTCTTGAAAGCCTGAATATATGCAAAGCCTCATGTCAACAGCTTGAAAATGCAGTATCAGTGAGGCAGGATTTTAACATGTGATTACAATGTTGCACTACTGTTGCGCTGTAATGCTTGCATTCTACAGTGAGCATGCAGAAGAGCCTCCACATCAGTAGCGAAAGCTCCTCGTCTTTGAGAGCAACCTGAAGGAACTGCTTACATTTTGTCAAGTGTGCCACAGGCACTGCAAGAACGAATTCAACGAATTCAAGTCCATGCTGTATGTCAACAGTAGCTGCCCCCATCACACACGGACATGGCAGAACCAACCACTAGTCAGCAACACGCCGGCAGGGAATGTGCTACTGGCTGCTGCCATTCTGTTTTCAGGCTGCACTGTGGATACGTTTTTGCGGGCACTCAAATCAATCAGCATGCAGACAATCCCTGAAAGGACACTTTTTAATTACCAAAGAGGCCACCTTTTGCCAGTCATAAAAAAGTAAGTTCTTATAAATGTTAAAATTTAAACCCCTTAACACTGCATACTAATACTTGCAATGACAAATACTATACAATTTGACTGACCTGATGAAAGGCCTTCATACCAGCAGTGTGGACAGGAACAAACTAAAAAATAAAATGCGTTTTCACTTCATTGTCTTGTGGAAATCTTTTGGTGCATAGTTTGACTAATTGATTGATATGTGGGGTTTAACTCCCAAAACCACCATATGATTATGAGAGGCGCCGTAGTGGAGGGCTCCGGAAATTTTGACCACCTGGGTTTTTTTAACGAGCACCCAAATCTGAGCACACGAGCCTACAACATTTCCGCCTCCATCGGAAAAGCAGCCACCGCAGCCGGGATTCGATCTCGCGACCTGGGGGTCAGCAGCCGAGTACCTTAGCCACTAGACTACTGCGGCGGGGCGTAGTTTCACTAAACCTTGACCGAATAGCATTGAGAAAGACAAAAAATTTTACCGCTTTATAAGTGTGAAACAGTTTTTAACAGTGAGTACATTTTCTTCAAAATTCAATGTACTGTCTCTCTGAGCAAGGAAGAAATGTCATGCTTAAAACTTCTTTTAAGAGACATTTTGAGATTGGATGACATTTTTTCCCCATTTATTATAAATTTTCTAGTAAAATTAGGACCATGAAAACAATGCTTTGATGCAAATTGGCTTTGTTTTGTACCCAGCAGCAATCATAACGGTGTCATAGAAGGATGTTTAAGCACAGTCTTGTTTTCATGCTCAGCCTTTTTTCTACTACCGGTTTCTTCCAAATGATGTGCCACTTGGCTCACCTACTCACAATGTCACAAAAAGATGAGGTAATAATGAGTAAATATATAAAAAATATATATTCATCATTGAAACCAATGGCCCTAATACAGAGCTTTATTGAATTACATTGCGATGTTGACAACCTGTGCACTCACGTAAGTTATCAACCAGTAACATATTGAATATTTCACAGACCGGAGGAAAATGGTATGCCTTAAGCATATGACACAATAATGATGAGCTTTATCTCAGAAAGAAAGGCATTCTTTGAAGAAGTAGACTGTGTATCAGTCTTTTGATATATGATAGTGTTTAAAGAGCTATGATCAAACGTAATGTCCGTGCAAAGTGGCTGAAATTGCCCTGTGTATTTGCACTTGTGCTTTGTGTACACATCGATATATTTAACAAAAATTACAATAATGCCTAGATGTTCCACTCTTGTGATAGCCCTTCAAGGCTGGGGTATGTTGAAATAAATAAATAAGTTACTAAATGATAAGTCGGCAAGGACAGCATTTCTAGAACCCGCGCCCATAAACCCGGAAACAATAAAGCTTACACACCACATGACAAGAAATACCAGTAGCTGAAGTGATAAAAGAAGTTATTTAGGGCACGACCAATAAAAAAATTCATAAATCTCCTCATAGAAGTGTCAGAAATCCTATATTATATTGTGATGATGGAACCCATATGTCAACAGTTATTGTATGTATAGCTTCCACTGCATCTGCTCTGTGACATTTTATTGTCTGACACTATACATTTACTGCTGTGTCCAGCTTTCCCAGGAGTGGCAAGCACAGCTGTTCAGGGACCTGCCTGAGGATGGTGTTGAGATCGCAGGAGATGGCCAGTGTGATTCACCAGGGTACAGCGTAAAGTACTGCTCGTATATTGTCCTGGCGATGGAAGTTGGCGAAATCCTCTATTACGAACAGATAAGAGTGGGAGAGGTGAGCAAGTACAGAAAGCTAGATTGCCTTTCTGTAACTATAATTTCATGCAGTCACCAGCTATACCAAGCAGCTCTGCAATAGAGAAGGAGGGTTTGGCACGATCCTTCTAAAAGCTTGAAGAAAATAGCGTGACTGTGCGGTCCCTCACTACAGGCAAGTTAAAGTTTTTTGCAGAAAAGAAGAGTGTTCTTTGAATAGTGACAGTGACTTCAGTGTGCTTCTTTCATAACTGGATTTAGTGACGTGGTAAACAAGCACTGCCGGCTCCCACAACCACCATATTGTTTCCCTTATACCTCTGTCACATGAACAGCCTTAGCCGCTGTTAAGCTGACTATCGTTATGGCTAACGGTAAGAAGTACATACAGGGAAGACATAAATTCAGTTACTCTGCTGACCATGGTTGTTGCAAACAAAGCTAGGCAAACATGGTTTACACTCGCAAACCGAGAAGCTGACAAGATTGCTGAAAAGCTGCAGACCTGCCATGAACCAGTGAAAGCCAATCGGCATCTTTGCGTTGTTTGAAAATTCTCATGGAATGCGACTCCAGTTGTTAAACACTTGCACAGCTTGTGAAAAATAAAGCTCATCGTAGAATGGCCAGCAATAATGATCGTTCTGTCATAGCAGAAATAGCAAGATAGTGTAGCCTTATCGCAACATGTTTCTTGAGAAGAATTGCTTTTCACATTGTTCGTGTCTAGCAGCCTCATAAAGCCCCAAACGCTGAGTGTCTAGTCAAAAGCAGAATGATTCAAAAACAGTCTTAGAGGTGCAGATGGGCTGTGTTATACCACCAAGCTTACTGAGGCGGTGCTCGAAATTTTCTCTGACCTCAGGGTCAGCTCATGATTTTATTGGCTTGTTCAACTGAGCTAACTCAGCCCATGAAGCAGTAGCAAAGCGCTTTCACATTAACAGTGGTTAATCCTTAAGCATCAGAACAATTAGGGCGTCCATGTGACACAGGTATATCTTAAGCTCTACAGTGTCTTTTCAGTATTTCTGTATCTGAATTCATTGCGCATTATAAACGTTCACACTTCACTGCATATTTCCAGCAGACCGCCACCCAGTCATCTTGACTTACTGCAGCGTAAAAAAGCCTGGCATGCCACATTATTTCGATGTTTGGCATCTAAATAAAGGTGTTTAAAAAGTTTTTTTCCTTTGACCTCACTGGCATAGACGAAGGGGGGAGGGGAGTTCAAACCCACCCTCGCCCTGAATGTTTCGAAATTATGTGCACACAACACACGAACACACAGAAAGTAGACGTCATCCCCCCTTCCCCCTAAGTGTTTCCTGGCTATGCTATTGTTAAAAACATTTGTGCAGGCTCATGATGAAACAAGCACCAATGGTACAAAAGTTTAGAAAGGGCACATGGCGGCGCGCTTACCAGCAACTAAAAATTTTTATTTAGGAAAGAGAACTTGCATATATATATGCATAACGCACAAGCATGTCACCACAAACCACCCCTATTATCACAAACAGTGTGAAACAACGGAAGACCACTCCCATGGCATACAAGAAAAAAAATGAGTGGTAAGCCCCCCACCCTTCAAAAAAAAAAAGAAATGCCATGAGTCGCATTACGTCCAACAAAGCAAATTCAGAATCTGTTAGCAAAACAGACACCTGACGGATGTATTTGTCACCTCCTTTTTTAATTTGGAACACTCCCATTATATTTTTTGTCGTCTGCTCCTTGCATTTGTCTATTATTTCTGTGTAAGCAGGAGCACTCCTTGCAGTGCATCACTAGGTGCACTGCAAGGAGTGGACTCTCACGCTTGCGAAGGTGAACATTTAGGCAACGACCTGTGTGACCCATGTATAGGACAAGTGCAGACTAACAATCAATTTATTGGAGTGACATGCCTTTTTCACAGCAGCAAAGTACGTAAATGGTTGTCCATAGCCGTACATCCCAAGATAACATTTTAACAACCAAGAAAACGAAGTTTCTTTTTGGTGAGCAGCAAAGATGCCTCACACACACACTTATCAGGCCCATGTCTTATTATATCCAAGGCTCCTATAATTTCATGTGGCCTTTTGCTTTTTGTGCACTCCACCATCTTGATGGGCCTCGACAGTGGCTTGAATTGTCTTTTTCTTTTCCTTTCATGAAACTGGCAATGTCTAGACGAATTCATCCCACTCTGGTGACTGGAAGAGTTAGTGTATTGAAGAGGCTTATTATTGCAGCATTCTGTCTGCCCACCACATACTAAACATGGTTGAGTGGAATTTCATAGACATCATCCATTTTATAAAGCACAAACTTAGTTCTGTGAGAGATTACACAGCCTGTTTTTTTTTTTGCATGTTATCATTTGTTAGTAAGCCTAGCAACAACAATAAACACATCTATATTTGAGCAGTGCACCTCTTCTCATTCAAATCTGTTTAGCTGAAGTTGATATTTTGCTGTCACAAATTCTTACTAATGACTGAATTATGCTCATGTTTAGGTACAATGATGACTTTCAAATTCTTTTAAATATTAACCCTGACGATTACCTAGAAGTGTTTACCAGTGAAGTCTGAGTCTTTGTGAATTCCTTTTGAAAAAATCCTGTTTGCAGCTTTTAGACCGGAATTATTTTCAATAAACAGGTCAACTTGGGTTGGGTTTCCTTTCTTAGGTCAGAAAAGCTTCTTTTGTCGCACGACAGTGCGACGAAAGGAGTGCTATGCAAGCTTCGCTCTGTCATGTTTTTTTTTTCGCTCTTCTCATGGCTTTGAGAATCGTTGAGGACCCTCCTTAGCATCAATACAAGCAATACCAAAGTTTGTAAAAAAGGGAGAAGCAGAAGTTTAGACATTTTTACCAATGTACAAGAGATGTTGAATGGCCAGAAAATTGGGAAAAAAATGTGATGTGAATGACCATTTTCCTGCATCATGTAACCTCTCCCATCTCAGCTTACTACTGAACAACAACCAAAACGTTCGAAAGAATGGTGGTTGATTAATCACTCACAGAACTAAGTGCGTTTAAAACTGATGTGGCCCCGCCGTGGTGGTCTAGTGGTTAAGGCTGCTGACCCGCATGTCGCGGAATCGAATTCCGGCTGCAGCAGCGGCATTTTCGATGGAGGTGAAAATGCTGTAGGCCCGTGTGCTCAGATTTGGGTGCACGTTAAAGAACCCCAGATGGTCTGAATTTCCAGAGCCCTCCTCCTCCCCCCCGCCACTACGGCGTCTCTTATATACAAATGGTAGTTTTGGGACGTTAAACCCCATATATCAAGCAATCAATCCAGACTGATGTTATCCACAAGATTTCACTCAGCGACAGCTTAGTATATGTCAGGCAGACTGGACAGTGCAATAATAAGATTCTTCAAGAGCAGAATAACTATTTGAGTTACTACAGTGGGATGCAGTTGCTTAGGCATTGCCAGTCCTGTCAAATTAAAAAAAAAGTGAGAAGGAATGCCACTTTTCAGCCATGGCAAGATTATCGACCGTGTGAAAAGTATGTTAAATGATCTAAGCTTACCACATTATAAGATATGAGCCTGATAAGTTCATTAGGCATTTTTACACCAGTAAAACAATTAACTTGACTTTCGTTGTTGTTGAATAGTTATCTTGGAAATTACGACTATAAATTACTGTTGCACATGCGCTTTGCTCTCGTGAAAAGTTATCACTTCAATAAATCTCTTGTTAGTCTCTGCTCACCTTGTGCATTTTTTTCTACGTCTCGTTATTATTAAGCACGGTTTTATGTTTTTTACCATGCCTTAATCAACTAGGCCCCCATTTTACACTCCTTCAGAACATTATATCCTTTTTCCTTCCAGCATTAAGTATGATATATATTTTCCTAATCCTTAAACGACGCAGTGAGAACACTTTGAGCTAGAAAATCTATATTCTGTAGCTTTTGTACAGCCAGTTTCTCTATGAACTCACGCAACTAAAAATGTTTGGTTTGGCAGTAAAAAGCACCTTTTGGTAAGAGTGCCCAGTATGTTCACGCTCTGTGTAAGCTCATAAACACTATACAAACACTGTTAAGGGTCATTATGCCTGGCATGTCAATTTACCTGAATGTATCCCAATTAGTACGCCTCTTTTAGGTCTAAAAAATAAACTCAAAGTGGCAGCCAAAAGTAAAAGCCGCGAGTCAATAAAGGGCTGGATCCAGAGTATCACCAACTACTTGTATTGGGTAGCTGCAGTTGGCCAGGGCGATGGAGAGCTAACATTGAGCATGTGGAGGAGCCCACTGAATCCCATCCTGAACATCCACCATGGACATGAGGGTCCTTACACAGAATGCCTCCATGGACCACTTGAAGACAGAGACTGGATGTCAAGAGGTCCAAAATATGTGGCATACTATTCGAAAGATCGAATGCAAGCACGGTCAGTTGCAAAAACCACGTAGAATATTGTTTGGGATACACGAGTTTGAAAGTGCAGGGAGATTGTGAAATTCACAAGCACATTTTTAAAGAAATGTCAGCTGCATTTACTCTAAGCATAAGTTGGCAAACTCACTCATGAGTCGAATAACTCAGATTCACTCAGACCCAGATTCAAGTGCGAGTTTGAATGCGGGTGAGTCCAACTGAGTACGGCTCAGTTACACTTCGGTGAGTTCGAGTCTTAGCGAGTACACTCGAGGGAAATTTCGACAAATCCGAGTTTGTGTGGTTCTGGCTTCGTTATACTTAGTTGAGTCTGAGTGAGTGAGTTCATTCGAGGAAAACTTTAGTGGGTCCGAGTCCGAGTGAGTCCCATAGACGAAAATAATTGTGCGTCTGTATCTGACTCCGGCTGAGTTATATTTCCGCAAATGGGAGTTCGAGTGAGTCCGCTTGAGAAAAGTTTTGGTGAGTATTATTCCGTGCCAGTCTGGTTGACCAAACGTGTATGATTCTGAGTCCAAGTGAGTCTGCTTCAGTGAAATGTTGGTCATTCTCGCTGCGAGCGAGTCTTAATGTAAAAACAGTTATTGAGGGAGTATGAGTGGGCTCCAATTATTTTGCCGACCTATGGTAACAAACAATTTATAGTTTTCCACTACCGCATGAATTGTAATCATATTCTCTTTGTCGCACATACGTTTTACTTTTTTATGCCTGTCATTGGTAATTATGTGCCGTGTTAAATTGCATGGAAATCGATGTTTGTTAAGAACACCCATAAGGAATGATTGACACTTCAAAGGCTGTGAAGAGCTAAAAGGGCTGCTATTACATCGTGATTATGCAGAACTTATCAAAATATTGATCTCATAGTAAACCAACCCACCCAAGAGCAGGTAATGAAACTGTTTCTAATATGTTCCCTGCACATCCTACTTTACAAGGACACAACTTGCAGTATTCCATTTTAATGAAAATACATCGAGAGAGCTAGCAAGAACACGAGATAGACAAAAAAGATGGCAGGTTAAAATGTCAAAGGCAAGAAAGGGTCACTTCAGTGCTTTTCCAGTTGAAAAAGCACCCACGTTTGGTACGTGTTGTATAGGTTATCGTCAAATGAATCATGTCATGAAAATGTGTTATTAGTTGGAACACCAAAATGCGGCCCATATTGTTTGCCAAAGACGACACCTACATAATAAGTGTTTTTGACTCTCCCTGTACCCTTTCGCAATCTTTCAAATGCTCTGATAGCATAAACTAAGCGCTAGAAAGCTTAAAAATGGCTCACAAACCGCAGGTAAGTTAATAGTGGTACCTTTTCACCAAAATAGCATTCGAAGCTCAATAAAGGGGGGCACCTGGCATTGCAATGAGAAACCAAAGAGATGAATTTGCCTGCACGACATGTTCCTTCTTTAAGGCATTTTCTCCATAAGTTTAAATTGACTGAATCCACATTGGTGCTAAGTGTAAATTTCTCTTAACATGTACATGCTCTATATAGTGCGTGAAACAAAAGCAATCCTATCGGGTTTTCCAAAATTGACAATGCCCTTTTCTTATTGCAGCCTATGTCCGACTCCTACTCCAGGATGTCACCGAAAGCTGCGATGTTTCAGTGAGAAAAAGTTTGAGCCAACACAGCAGCTCACAAGGCCACCACATGACTGATGCTTATGCTGACAGGCCTTCAAAAGAGGAGCTTCTGATGTCACGACATCGATATAGGACACGACTGTTTTGTTCAAGGTAGTTCTTTGCTAGACTATTTGCTGCAGCATATTGTAAAGACATGAGTGGTTTGATGGTACAAATACACTATCACTGCTTTGGTTAGGAAAGTCTTGCACATATAGAATCGAGCACAGATGCAGCATCCAAATGAGCTGCCCTAACCAGCTTAGTATTCTGAGCAAGTCTGCTAATTTATTTATTTTTTATTTATTTATTTATACTGCCAACCCTCACTTGAGCATCATTACAGAGAGGGAAGCATAGGATATGGAAAGTAAATACAGACATTGATATTTTCAGCAACTTTGAACAATAACACAATAGCATATTCATCGCTCGGCAAAGTAAACATCAAGAGCACATTCACATTTTTTAGCGTCAGAATTTTCAACAATATGTCGCGGCAATTTCTTCCACGCTTCTATAACATCAGGGAAAAAAGATTTGCGAAAGACGTCCGTGCGAGCACCGAAGGGGCGAACTGCCGTGTCATGATTGATCCGGCTGCTGAGCTTATGCGGGGGGTGTACGTAAATTGTTCTATCTATTTTTATTTGACCATGCAATATCTGAAAAAATACTTTAGGCGCTGCTTTTGTCGTCTAATTTCTAGAGATTCCAAACCACTCAATTTTAACATCTCGGTAACCGAATCAGTCCTTTTATACTTCGAACATATAAATCGTGCGGAAAGTCTCTGAATTCGTTCCAGTTTACCTATTAAATCCTTTTGGTGGGGGCTCCAGGCAGCACAAGCATATTCTAAAACAGGGCGCACAAATGTTTTATATGCAAGCAGCTTGACGTCTTTCGTAGCATTCGGTAATTTAGCACGCAAGAAACGCAGTTTTCTGTAAGAGGCACAGCATCTTTATTTGATAAGGGATTTATTTGATAAAGGACATGCTTTTAAAAAAAGTAGGAAAAGACAGGTGCTAAGAATACCTACTCAAGAGGTTGTAAAAAAAATGCCCTCATGCCTTACGTGCATGCTGTATCACAAAGTCTAGAAAAAATTTGGCCGAACCATGGTGCAGATTTTATGTGCAAAGACCCATTCAAACTACCTCAGCTGCGTGCTCTTGTTAAATGAACACTGCAACACTATTTCAGCATGGTCAGAAAACATTGACGATGGCAAGTTGAAGCTTCTGAGAATGCATGGGCTAAGCATTAGAGCGGAGCATACAGCCAGGAATATACAATAATTCTCAAAGATAGCTAGAAATCTCTCCTTTTTCTCCCTATAAATACTGACATAAACACCAATTGCTGTAGCATATACTCAAAGCTGTTCGCTGATTTGAGCATTGGGAGCTGCATACTTATCATGGCTGGTGATGTAGCTAGCAAGTGTTGGTGCACCTGTCATTACACTAAAAGTAAGCCGAGCTTTCAACAAAAAAATAAAAAAATAAATTAAAAAGAGTGTTCAAGGTCATAACGCATGCAGACAAAGGACAGCAGCTTCTAACAAGCTCCCTGGTCATCCCCCACCCTGTATAACTTTCAGCGTACTCGCTGGTACGAAAGGAGAGAGCACGTTGCTAAAGCACACAGCAAATCCCTGTGGATGAATTCTAAAAATTTCTGCCAGTCGATTCATGAAGCAATAAGCTCTTTTCATAAAGCCATTAGACAGTTACTTGGAAAGGTGTTCCAGGGCTGTTTTAAGGGGTCCACTGAACTGCAGGAAAGTTCACGTGGATCAGAATGGCTGGTATTCAGATGACTCTAAGAGAGTATTAACCATCTTTGAATATTATAAAGGGTTGATCGCATTAGTATGTGCACAGCGAAGAATTCATGTGCACTGCACTGTTTTGGAGTAATGCTGCTACGATCTTATCTGGCATTTTATGTGCCATAATCACTATACGGTTATGAGGCATGCTGTAGCGGAGGGCTCCGGAAATTTCGCTGCCCAAGTTTCTTTAATGTGATTAAAAATTTCACCTTCAGGAAAGCATTTGACTAAAGCATTTCACCTTCATGGAAATTCAACAGCCATGTCCAGGTTCAAAACCACAACTTTTGTGTTGGCAGTTGAACACAGCAACCACTGTAGAGCCATGGCATCTCAATTTTGAAGTTTGGCTGTCATTTGCCAGTGCAAAGGCCAATGAGCAAGGGAGATTAAGATAACTGGGAAAATAAGCACAAACTTGACCGTGAGCTCTAACATACATACAGTACCACTCACGGATAAATAAGCTTCATGAAGAGTTATTTAGGAGTCATAGTGATGTGATTCTTTACCTTCAGCCCTGCTACCTCGCATGACTACACTTGTGATGTGTTCGACTGCACATGCTTGAGTGAATGCTTTTGTGAACTTTCCAATAATCCCTTGTGAGTGGCTGTCCTGTCACATCTCCATTTACATTCTCCATGAAATCACTCATTCATTTACAATAGCTGTTATGTGTCCATTGAAGCTCTATGTTGGGTATGTGAGCACAAAAGACATAAAATTGAACATGTGATGTACTGCAGTGCAACCTGCTTCATGCATGCACTGGAAAAAAAGTACTGTGAGAGAAAACAATCTACATTAACTAAAACATCAAGCAATTAGGTTGGCTAAATATATGGGTGATGTAAGCATATGTTAGCGTCCTCTATCCCGCTTTTGGTAAATATTGGGGTGTAGCAGATATAGCCGTATAAAGGGGTGAAATGTGATAGAAGACGCAACACACGACTCGCGCACTGTTAAGAAAATGTAAAAAGGAAGCTTGTATTTATTTACGAAAACTAGGTTACAATATTACTCTCGCAACCTCTCAATACCGCACAACGCACAACCGCTCAAGTCGCTCGCAATTCGCAGATTCTTCTTCGCTCGCCGTTCTCGCTGCGTCTCTGGCTCTTCTCGTGCTTTTTTTCGCTCTCCTCTCTCGACTACAGATCCGAGTACACATATGCGCACGCTGACACAAACACGCACACACACACACACACGTGCACAAATGGTTCCACAAAGTCAGTGGGGGAGGTCCGTCGCTTCGCCATTTGGGGAAGCAGTGTCGAACGTCCCGCAGGCCACGGATGCGCAAAGCGGCATGTTTCCCTCTTCTTGCATCCGAACTCGCAAGGTGCAATAAAGCGGGCCGCCGCCTTTGTGCTGACCCGGCGCCCGCAGCACTGGGAGGCTCGCCGATCACAGGTGCCCATAAACAAGGAGGACAGCCCCTTCGAGTGACCAACGGACACTCGCACGATACAACACACGCAAAAAAAAGGAAATAAAACAAAACATAGAAGATTTGAAGAAGTTGCGTGGACTCCTGACAGTCCTGACAGACATTAACGTCCTCGTTAATGGAAAAAAATCATAAACGAACCCACACGTCAATGCACAAACAGAATTGTTTTCTTCGTCGAAGAAGACAAGAGCAAAAAAAGAGCAACTGTTTAAGTTCGCACAGTTCACTCGGTAAATCTCGGTGAAGTTCTCAACAAGATGCCAACGCAACTATGGCGCACTCGCATAGGGATGGGTCTTGGCACAGCTACGAGCCGAACGCCTCAGTCGTTGCACCTCACATGCGGGAGCGTCCGACTCCTCCACAGACTCTCCGTCATCATCAAGGTGTGAATGCGGATTCGTCGTTGTCCAGCACTTCAACTGCGACACGTGCGAAGTGGTCGCAAAGCGGCTCGCCCTTGTTTCGTCAAGGTCGGCAACTCGATACATGTCAGCTGGCAACACTGCCGTGATTACAAGGGGGCCCCTATATTTTGGCTGCGCTTTGGCAGGCTTTCTAGTCTGTTCTGGAGCCCTCGCCATGAAGACCACGTCACCGACACCGTACATTTTAGCCGGGAAGTGGCGCTTGTCGTAAGCGACCTTCATCTTCTTCTGCTCGCTCATGAGACGCTGTTGTACACGTCCGCGCAGCCAACCGGGCTCCTCCCACACTGACGCTTCAGATTCAACCAAGCGCTTCTGTGCCACGCTGTGAAATTCCGGTCGATAACCGTGTAACATCTCGAAGGGAGTCTTCCCGGTCGTCTTGTTTACAGCATTGTTCAAGCTGCACTCTGCCTCACTGAGCTTTTCGTCCCAATCTCGCTGCTCTGTATCGACCATCGATGTAGTAATGACTGGTAGAAATGTACGGTTCACTCGCTCGACCAGGCCGTTAGCTTGAGGATGTCGAGTGGAGTTGAGCACATGGTTTATGCTTCTGACACTGCAAAAATCTTCAAACGCTCGTGATGTGAAACAGCTGCCCCTGTCAGTAATGATTCGTTCAGGTAAGCCTCTCTCTATTATGAATTCCCGTAGCGCTGTGACCACCAGCTTTGTCGACGTGTCGCGCCTCGGGAACACCCTCACGAACTTCGTCAGGTTGTCCACAATCACCAAAAGTTACTGATTGCGTCGCTTGCTTGGCACAAAGGGTCCTAGATGGTTCATGTGAACCACTTCAAATGGCCTCTTCTCAGGGGGGATAGGGTTCAAAAGTCCTTCCCGCTTCCAGAAGGAAGCTTGTTGCTTATACACTGGAAGCACTGCGATATATGTTTACGAACATAGTTACGTGGTGCGGCGATGGCGTAGTGGTTAGAGCATCCGCCTCGCATGCAAGAGGTCCGTGGTTCAAATCCCGGTACCGCGCAGTTCCCAACCGGATTAAAAAAAAAAAAAAAATCCGCGTATTGATGGAACTGCATTAAGAGGCCTGGGGTGCGGCCTCACCGGCAAACACCGCCGAGAACGCACTCCCTCACCAGAGAAGGATTGGCCACCCTGGTGCAGTATCTGGCCACTACCTCCCACATGATTACGTCAAATAACTCACGGCCCTCAGTCCCCAGCAGCTGCGAAGCAACTGACCACGGCGGCGGTCAGATCTGCAACGCAGCAGAGGGTGCTAAGAATCTCTGGATCCGGACAGGCCGCCATTGGAACCTGAACTTGGCAACGTTTAACGCTAGAACCTTATCTAGTGAGGGAAGTCTAGCTGTACTATTCGAGGAGCTAGAGGGTGTTAAATGGGATATAATAGGGCTCAGTGAGGTTAGGAGGACAGATGAGGCCTATACGGTGCTACAGAATGGGCACGTTCTTTGCTACAGGGGCTTGGCAGACAGAAGAGAACTGGGAGTGGGGTTCCTCATTCACAGAAACATAGCTGGCAACATAGAGGAATACTATAGCATTAATGAAAGGGTGGTAGGTATCGTAATTAAACTGAATAAAAGATACAAGATGAAGGTAGTACAGGCTTACGCGCCTACATCCAGCCATGATGACGCTTCAGTTGAAAGCTTCTATGAAGACGTGGAATCGGCAATGAGTAAGGTAAAAACACAGTATACTATAGTGATGGGCGACTTTAATGCAAAGGTAGGGAAGAAGCAGGCTGGAGACCAGGCAGTAGGAGATTATGGCATCGGTACTAGAAACGCCAGAGGAGAGCTACTAGTAGAATTCGCAGAACGCAATAATTTATGGATTTTGAATACCTTCTACCGAAAACGAGAAAACCGCAAGTGGACATGGAGGAGCCCTAATGGCGAAAATAAGAACGAAATAGACTTTATAATGAGTGCACACCCTGGAATCGTGCAGGATGTGGAAGTGATTGGCAAGGTACGATGCAGTGACCATAGAATGGTACGGTCTCGAATTCACCTAGACTTGAAGAAGGAACGACAGAACTTGATACGCAAAAAGCCAATCAATCAGCTAGCACTGAGAGGGAAAGTACAGGAATTCAGAGTGTCACTGCAGAACAGGTACTCGGCTCTCAGTGAGGAAACCAACCTTAGCGTAGATACAATGAATGATAATCTGACAAGTATCATTATGGAGTGTGCAGTGGAAGTTGGAGGCAGGGTAGTTAGACAGGACACTGGCAAGCTTTCACAGGAAACGAAGAACCTAATTAAGAAGCGTCAAATCATGAAAGTGTCAAGTACAACAGACAAAATAGAACTGGCAGAGCTTTCGAAGTTGATTAATAGACGTAAAGTATGCGATGTAAGAAGGTATAACATGGAGAGAATTGAACACGCTCTGAAAAACGGAGGAAGTGTCAAAGCATTGAAGAGGAAACTTGGGATAGGCAAAAGTCGGATGTATGCACTAAGGGACAAAGAAGGCAAAATAACTACCAATATGGATAGGATAGTTAAGATAGCGGAGGAGTTTTACAGGGATCTGTACAGTAGCCGAGACAACCACGACCTTAATACTATAAGAACTAGCAGTAACCCAGATTACACCCCACCAGTAATGATAGAAGAAGTCAGAAAAGCTTTGGAGAGCATGCAAAGGGGCAAAGCTGCTGGTGAGGATCAGGTAACATCAGATCTGCTGAAAGATGGAGGACAGACTGTGTTAGAAAAACTAGCCACCCTGTTTACGAGGTGTCTTCTGGCGGGAAGAGTACCAGAGTCTTGGAAGAACGCTAACATCATCTTAATACATAAGAAAGGAGATGACAAGTACTTGAAGATTTACAGGCCGATCAGCTTGCTCTCTGTAGTATACAAGCTATTTACAAAGGTAATTGCTAACAGAGTAAAGAAAACATTAGAATTCAATCAACCAAAGGAACAAGCAGGATTTCGAACAGGCTACTCAACAATTGACCACATTCATACTATCAATCAGGTAATAGAGAAATGCTCAGAGTATAACCAACCACTATACATAGCCTTCATAGATTACGAGAAGGCGTTTGATTCAGTAGAAATATCAGCCGTCATGCAAACACTGCGGCATCAGGGCGTAGATGAAGTATATATAAACATTCTGGAAGAAATCTACAGGGGATCAACTGCTACCATAGTGCTTCATAGAGAAAGCAACAGAATACCAATCAAGAAGGGTGTAAGGCAGGGGGACACAATTTCCCCAATGCTGTTTACTGCGTGCTTACAGGAGGTTTTCAGAAGCCTAGAATGGGAACAGTTAGGGATAAGAGTCAATGGAGAATACCTTAGTAACCTGCGCTTCGCCGATGACATTGCATTGCTGAGTAACTCGGGGGACGAATTGCAACTCATGATTACGGAGTTAGACAAGGAGAGCAGAAAAGTGGGTCTTAAAATTAATGTGCAGAAAACGAAAGTAATGTACAACAACCTCGGCAAAGAGCAGCGCTTCGAGATAGGTAATAGTGCACTTGAAGTTGTAAAAGACTATGTCTACTTAGGGCAGGTAATAACCGCAGAGCCGAACCACGAGATTGAAGTAACTAGAAGAATAAGAATGGGGTGGAGCACATTCGGCAAGCACTCTCAAATTATGACAGGTAGATTGCCACTATCCCTCAAGAGGAAGGTATATAACAGCTGTATCTTGCCGGTACTTAGCTACGGAGCAGAAACCTGGAGACTTACAAAGAGGGTTCAGCTTAAATTGAGGACGACGCAGCGAGCAATGGAAAGAAAAATGGTAGGTGTAACCTTAAGAGACAAGAAGAGAGCAGAGTGGATTAGGGAACTAACGGGGGTTAAGGATATCATAGCTGAAATCAAGAAGAAGAAATGGACATGGGCAGGGCATGTAGCGCGTAGACAGGATAACCGCTGGTCATTAAGGGTAACTGACTGGATTCCCAGAGAAGGGAAGCGGGTTAGGGGGAGACAGAAGGTTAGGTGGGCAGATGAGATTAAGAAGTTTGCGGGTATAAATTGGAAGCAGCAAGCACAGGACCGGGTTAACTGGCGGAACATGGGAGAGGCCTTTGTCCTGCAGTGGACGTAGTCAGGCTGATGATGATGATGATAGTTACGCATGCGTGGAAACCAAAAGTTCTCTTGTATCTTTGCTACTGTGGGGTCTAGTGCAAAATGCCCCATCAAGTCGTGGTACTGCACAACTAATGCCTTCCGCATGCTCTTTGGCAGTACGAAATTGTGCATCGCATGCTCACCTTGCCCTATCATCCGTACAAGCCGTCCGTCCATAATCGAGTAACGTTCAGTTCTTCCTCTTTCATCCTTGATTGATTGATATGTGGGGTTTAACGTCTCAAAACCACCATATGATTATGAGAGACACCGTAGTGGAGGGCTCCGGAAATTTAGACCATCTGTGGTTCTTTATTGTGCACCCAAATCTGAGCACACGGGCCTACAACATACCTCTTTCATCCTTGGTGCGGCATTCTTGTGGCTTTTCCAGCATCGTTATGATCTCTCTTAGCTCCTTGTCTCCCCTCTGCAGGACCAAGACCTGATCGGCAACAGTGAAAGTGACACACACTTCAAAACGGTCCGCAAGGAGTGTACTCAACGTGTCAATTGGGTCCTCGACGACCCCTCTGCTCAGTGAGTTCACGTGAAGCATTCGTGCTCCTGGGCGATGTTTGATTGTAAATGTGAACTCCTAGATTAAGTCATACCAACGCATGATTTACGGTTTAAGCGTTCGCTGTGTGTTGAGGTACACAAGCGCCTGACTGTCGGTCACGATTGTAAATGATATTCCAAGTAACAACGACCTAAGTTGGTTCACAGCCCACACTGTTGTCATTAGTTCCAATTTAATTGGATGAGTGGTAGTTGCTTTCAGCGTCGGTCGTCTTTTTACTCACGCAGTAAACGAGATGCCACTCACAGCCTTTTCTCTGCAGGAGCATGGCTACCAACCCTTTGGTGCTGGCGTCAGTATGCAGCTCCGTTTCCGCATTTGGATCGTACAACTGTAGCACCGGTTCGCACGTCAGCTTGGCCTTCAAAGCCGCAAAACTCTCATTTTGCTCAGCACTCCACTAAAACGCCATGTCCTTCCTGGTCAGCCTAGAAAGGTGCTCGGCAACCGAGGCGTACCGTGGTATGAAGCGTCGAAAAAAACTTCTTAAGCCCAAGAATCTCCTGATGTCGTGAACACTTTTTGGCGTTGGAAATTCGGCTATTGTTCGCACCTTCGTGTCGCCCGGCTGCACGGTTCCACTTTTCAGTCGGAATTCGAGGAAGTCCACGGAGTCCATCGCGAAAGCACACTTGCTGAGCCGGAGTGTCAGATTAGCTCTTCGGAATGCCTCAAGTACCAGGCACAGACCCGTTATGAGCTCATCTCAGTCTTTGGCTGGTATTAACACGTCATCAAGGTAGCACATAGCAACCTTACCTCTCAGTGGTCCCAACACACGATTCACGAGATGCTGGAACACGAACGGGACATTTGTAAGTCCGAACATCATGCGCTCGGATTGCCCTGTCTCATCAGGAGGTATAAATGCAGTTTTTCTTTTGGCCTCTTCGGTCAAAGGGACTTAGAGGTATCCATGTGCCAGGTCTAGGACAACGTATAGTTTGGCCCCGGCAAGACCCTCGAGCTGGTCATCGATAGCTGGTAAGGGATACTTCTTTATCGTCTGAGCGTTCAGCCGACGATAGTCAACAACCGCGCGCTGCTCTCCATTTTTCTTTTCGACGAGAATGACTGGGCTCACATCCTCGGAATGTGTCTCAGTTATGATTCCCTCTCTTTTCCACTCTCCAACGATGTCATGTATAGCCTCTCGCTTTGCTGCATTGGTGCGGTAGGGCCGAACAGCCACGGGTGCGCTACCAGGTATCTCCTGTATGTCCATCGAAAGGGCAGGTGTTTGGTTTGGTTTGGTTTGCTTTATTCAAGGCAAAATTGAACAAGATTGCCTTGGGGGACATGAATAAAGGCTAAGTAAATGCCTGACTTGGTCGTGCCACCCTGGTAGCACAGCAGAAACATACCGCAAGTACAGTACGCAGAAAATTACAACATCACGTGTTATCTTACACGAGTACCATAGTCGAACAGGAACTGCCAGAAGTGTGAATAAAAGAATAGAAATATAAACAGTCCTTATTCGAGTGGTGACAAATACAAACAAATGCATGTTTTCTATCAAATAAGTTAACAAGAGACATCGTGACTAGGAAATCGAGTTGCTCTACAAGACAAATTAGAGTATATTAAACAACAGGCAAAGGGACAATAATGAACAAAGTGCAACGAATACAAAAACATCATTAACTACAAATTTCAAAAATCAAGAAAAGCATCGCTTTCATCCACTAGAAACTCTTTCATTATTTTTCTAAATGATCTAGCTGAAATTCCGTATTCCAGTAAATGTAATATAGTTGGGTGTTTGTTTAGAATGTTTGGAATTTGTGACGCTAATCGTTGGTCACTGTAGTTCGTGCGTGATCTATATTTGTATATTATGCTCTTTCTCAGCTCGCATGGTGTTTGTTTCACATAATATGTGTCCAAGCATAGTGATGTATTTAGTTTATACTGGTGTAATATCTCTAGACATAGCTTATGTCTGTACAACAGTTTTATAGGCAATACTTTGTACATTTTAAAATATGGTCGAGCACTTTCGTAAAGGGGAGTGTTAGATATAGCAGGTATAGCACGCTTTTGTAATGTCAACACAGAATTAAGGTTTGTGATGGTCATTGTTAGCCACACCAAGGAGCAGTATGTTAGTCGTGAATGTACTAGTGCGTAGTAAATTTGCAGCTTGACATTTGTTGGGACGTAGTATCTCAGTCTATTTAAAATGCCGATTCTCCTGGAAAGATCTTTTTTTATCGCGTCAATGTGAGGAGACGAAGAAAGTTGTTTTTGGAATAGAACTCCTAGAAAGTTTATTGTTGTTGTGCACTGAATCTCGGTGCTCTGGAAGTAAATTGGAGTGCATGGTATATGAGCTACTCCTTTAGGCTTGAAAAACATGTACTTTGTTTTAGCGATATTCAATTGAAGTTTATTTGCATTTAACCATAAATTTAGTTTTTTCATTCAAACGTTAGCTTCTTTATATAGTTCACATACGTTTGAACCTGCCAAAAATACATTTGTGTCATCAGCGTACAATATTATTTTCTTGTGTCCCTCGATATTTACGATATCATTAATGAACAGCAGGAATAGGTTAGGTCCAAGAATCCATCCCTGGGCGACACCATACTTAATTTGTTCAACTTGAGAGTGTGTATTATTTACAACAGTATATTGTTTTCTAGACGAGAGATAACTTTGTAATAATTGAGCTGTGGTACCCCGAATGCCATAATACGGTAGTTTTTGTAAAAGTAGATCGTGTTGTATACTGTCGAATGCCTTTCTAAAATCCAGAAATATTCCTAGTGCAAAGATTTTGTTTTCAAAGTTGTCTAGAATGTATTCTTTGATGCTGAGTAGAGCCGACTCAGCAGACTTGTTTTTGCAAAATCCATACTGGTCTTTTGCTATTATGTTGTTTGCATTTAGAAAGCCCGTAATCCTCTTATATATAACTCGTTCAGCCATTTTCGCGAAAACAGAGAGTACAGATATAGGTCTGTAATTGTTAAGCTCATCAAATGACCCACCTTTATGGATGGCAGTTACTTTCGCAAGTTTCATTTGATCGGGAAAAATACCTGAAGATAGCATGAAGTTATAAAGGTGCGTTAGTGGTGTAGCGATAATGTGGCTTATAGCCTTTAAAGGCTTTGGCTTAATGTCATCTGGGCCGCAAGCACAGTTATCTTTTAATGACGTGATTAGCTTTACCACTTCTTGTTGATCAGTAGGAAACAGGAATGTACTAGATGGGTAATTTGACGCTATATAGTTCTGTGCAGCCAAGTTCGCTGAGATTGGCAGCGAAACAATCCTGGTACTCATTTACGAGGCACGAGAGCTCACGACGCTGCTCCTCCGTTACGGAGGCGCCCATTTTAATTTCCTCGCACCCAATCCGCTGTCGCGCCTCCGTAACCAGAATTTGCTTTGGCTTTGCCGCACCGCACTGCTCTCTGCACTCATTTATTTCTATCATCTCGCAACCCGGGATGTCCACCTCTGTCGCGTGGCCAAGTGTTTGTCCTTTACGTAGAACCACGTTATCATTTCCGCTCCCGGCACAGTAACCTCTCCGTCCTCCATGTCAACAAGAATTTCGCACCCACAGTTGTTGAATAGCACTGCACCAGTGACGTTTGACTGCGATGACAGTCTCGCCCAATTTATAACATTGGCCTGCAGTGGGGTCTCTTCAGCAGTTTTGAAACGTAATTTCGGACATGAAACGAAGGGTTCGAGATATGAGAATGGGCACTCGTCTTTACCAAAATTGCAAGCTGCCACCCAGACTAGCGTAGGTCACATATGGCAGCTCAGTAAACGTGCGACCGACAAGCAAGTCGACCGACTGGGCCTCATCTGGTACAACAAGTATCGGTATGTTCTTGCCAACGACGCCATCTATCAGCAAGTCGGCCCGGCACCTGCCAATCGCACGAGCAGCTGGAAAGCCCTGGCTGCCGAAAGCATACAGAGTGGTAGCATCTTCCAGCATTTCTGCTCCGCACCGCACCGCCGCCCAGTCAAAAATATTCAATGGGTCCAACTGGAAAATTTCCATTTAAAATCAATGGGTGTTGGACCAGTAGGATTTTCGCCACCCATTGAACATTATCCCGTTCGAATCAATGGGTAAACCCTTATATTCCAAAGGGGGATCCAAGTGGCTCACCACTTCAATGCAACTGGTTCAACAGGGGACCCCATTGGCTACCAGTTAAGTGTGGCTGGTGCTGAGCAATTGCCAGTTAGTTGCAATGGTGCGCACCATTTGAAATTGGTTGGTGACAAACTGGTAGCCCCTTTGGCCTCACATGGCCAGCCCATGAAAACGAAATGGTACGCTGGTGGTTGTCCAATTGGTGTGAATTGGCTAACCCGTTGAATCTAACTGGTGGTCAATTAAATATCCCGTTGATTTCAAATGGTCAACCCATTAAGACTAAATGGTACGCAGGTGGTTGTCCACCTGGTGTGAATTGGCTGACCTGTTGAAGCTAACTGGTGGTCAATTGGAAACCCCATTGACCTCAAATGGTCAACCCATTAATACTAAATGGTATGCAGGTGGTTGTCCACCTGGTGTGAATTGGCTGACCTGTTGAAGCTAACTGGTGGTCAATAGGAAACCCCATTGACCTAAAATGGTCAACCCATTTATACTAAATGGTATACTGGTGGTTGTCCACTTGGTGTGAATAGGCTGACCTGTTGAAGCCAACTGGTGGTGAATAGAAAACCCGTTGACCTGAAATGGTCAACCCATTGAAAATTAATGGTAGGCACGTGGTTGCCCGGCAGGTCTCAGTAGACTAACCCGTTGAAGCTAACTGGTAATCCTGTGGTTCCAGATGTTTGGCCCACTGATCGTAACTGGCATTCCAAACAGCCCCCAATTCATTCTAGTTGGTAAGCAAATTCAATGTGGCTGGTAACCACATGACTTCCCACATTGTTGCAAATGGTCAGCACTTTGATGGTAATTGAGACTCCAATGATTCCATATGTTTCAATAAAAGGTTGAGTTGGGCTAGTTGATACATACTTGGATACATGCAGCGCGAACTTAGACAAAGAACACAGACAAGCGCTCGTCTGCGTTGTGACTCTCTGGTCTTCGACCAAGCTGCACTGCATGTATCCAGATGATTGGCCCAGTGACAAAAGCTGGTGTTTAGCCAGTCACCATTCTACCTGGTAAGCCAATTTAATATGGCTGGCCATTAGTTTCTGGTAAGCACTTGGTTGACGCTAAATTGCTAACTGCATTTCAGCCAGCCAGTGGTTGGTATACAGAGAGAGCCAACTGAAGCTAAGTAGTAGTGTAGTAATTGCAGTCTCTTGGCTGACCTATAAACATGATTATCACATTTCTGCGGATGCAAGTAGAAAATGACAATCCTGTAGAAGGCTGGCTGTCATCACACTGCACTTCATTAATTGCAATTTCACAACACAGTGGAAACAGCACAGGCTGGATTACCTAGTGTGAATGTGACATTAATGCACACTCAAATGCATGCACATACAAGATAAAAACAATGGTAGAGAAAAAAAAAATATGAAAGAATGAAAATTTATTCACACATTCCATAATATTTACACTATTTAGAAAATGCACCAATGGTCCTCCTCTGTTAAACTTCCGCAACGCCCTGGTTGTCCTTCGCCCTGCAAATGTTTTGCAGAATTTATACATTTAGTCAGCCACACAATGGCTTACATTCTTCCAAGTCTAGATGTGATTTAACATAAAAACATTAACATAAAAATAGCTATGCATGTTGAAGGGGTACAACAGCTGTGCCAATTACGCGAATTTGATACAATTCCCCGCTTTTGCGCCGAGCTGCCAAAACCATATTGCGCCACGCTGCGCCAAAATGCCAGACGAGCCTCCAAATTTTCTCAGTCTCTTTCTGTACATGCATGTTGCAAGCAGATGAATATGGCCAAGTTTCTCTTAAAAAAAGGGGGGGGGGGGAGTCCTTTGACACAAAGAACACACTTATCTTACCGCTTGGCAAGCTTCTCAATATCTGAAAGCTTCTCAACAATGAAGTGGTTCATCTGTTTGACTGCCAACGGCAGTACTCCTGCAGGCACGCCTTGATGCTCCAGACGTGCTCTGTAGCAGTCTGAAACAACAAAAATTATCAATAAATAGCCTTGAAGAAACCAGCTGCTTAAAGAACTAATAGCATCGATATTACTTTAAGAACACAAAAGTTCAAAATTGAACTTTTAGTCATATTTCTTGATGCAATGAAGTGTTATATGCTGAATGGCCTAGAATATGCCTTAGCAGCACAGGCTTGAACAATACAGAAAGCATTCTCCAGTTAGCAAAAGTGTTCCGTTCCAGCATTTATTAGAAAAAGGAAACTGCGAACTTAGCGTGCACATGCACAAAAATAATCTAAAAAAGTAACATTTCACAGCTCTCCACTCGCACCATGTAACTGTGTGGATTTATATAGTGCAGGAAGAAAGCAGAGAACACTATTTCTTTTTTTGTCATTTTTTATGAAAGAGATATAAGTTATGATGAAAAAAATGCTGGCAGTCTACACACTAGCTCTATTGTTGGCTTTTCTTTTTTTCGACTATCTTTTTGAACTACCAGTGCATTTAAGAGACTTAAGACTTTCACCTGCCTGCACTCCTGACTAAAACAAATGAATTTAATAGTAAGTAAGAGGCAAGGTGTTGGGTCACATTTTTACAACTACATAGTTTATGTAAAATTGTGTTCATAACTGAAGTCAAAGCAGACAGTAAAGTTTGTAGTGGCTTCAAAATAGACTCAATTGCAACCGAGCTTTGCTGTGATTTCATGTACTAAGAATAAGATTGGTTCAATATGCATTCCAAGAGACTGTCTGCACACTTACCACGCATTACGTCCAACTTCCACGGTGTTAGGGGAGCCTTGCGTGGACGGTTAGGGTACCGTGGACAATGTTTTCCTGCATAACAGATATCCACAACAACGAATTCCCCCGTTACCAACTGACACACACTATGCTTTTGTATTATAACCAACCATGCAGGGAGCGCTCCTTAAGGTTGTCTTTCGACCAGATGGTGACTAGCAGGTCCTTGACAAATAAGGAATCCTTATGATGGGACTGCACATGTTCCCATGCACCTTTCTTGACCATAAGCCCTCGTCCAATGTCCACCTGCACGGAACATATGCATTCTGAAGGCATCCATGTGCAGTGCAACCTGTATTGCATATCATAAACAACAAAGGTCTATTCATTTCACCAGCACTTTGTCAGCCAGTTTTGTGGTGCTGCACTCTAGCATTCTTTCTATGAACTGCACATGGTGGTGTCAGCACCACAGTATTCATTGAGAGAAAGTGCAGCCTTTGTGCAAGACCAGTTTACAAAGTGCCTGCACCTTCTCAGTGAGGTTGTGCTGAATCCGCGCAGCACGAGATGGCTAAAACAGCAGCAGACAAGGCCAAGTGTATTCCTTAATATTTCTGTCCAACAAGTACGTTAGTGAAGTTGTTTTAGTAAGTTGTGTTGCTGACAACGAAATTCATTTTTTTTGGTTGTTCATAAGTTCTGCTTAAAATTTACACATATCTATAATGATCACTGAACTCTTTTTGGAATGTCTTGCTCAGCTGTGCAGAGACAAACTTCTATGACAAGTAATCTATAATGCTCAATCTTGCTTTATATTATTTTAACATGCTTTCAAAAGAACAGTTGTTTGTAATTTGGACAGCTGCACATTATTGACATTCCAGATAGAATACCATTGTTTCACTGTCATTCGGTTGCGGATTGGATGAACCTGGGCGAAGGGCTCGCTCTGTCAAGGTGTCTTGTAGATCCTCAGACACGGAGGGGCTCGACTGGCTGCCATCCATGATCCTTTTCATAATTCTGCAGCCTGCATTTATACATGAGGTGCCGTGCTGTTTGCATTGCCCAGAGAGGAAAAAGAGCTGACAAAATATTTTCATTAAATTTCATCAAACAGCTGTAAACAATAGCCATTTGCAGTCTAAACTCGAAATATCTTCACTTAAAGACTGCCGAACGTTTTATGGTAACAAGCTGTACACACTGCTAAATGTCAGAAGAATGGCATTAATGCTTTCACAGCACAAAATCAGTACAATGAAGACATTTTCTGCTTCATACCTTTCATGTCTTCCAGTGCAGAAATAACCTTGTCCTGAAGCTCCATGTTCAGTCTTCTGAGTTGAGCCATCTCCCTGTCTTTTTCTTCATTTTGTTTTCGCAGTTGGCGAATGATGGTAGATTTTTTCTCTACCTGCTCTTCAAGGTTATCAATGGTTTCATGAGCCCCCTGAAGGCGCCCACTGTCCATTGCTTCTTTGTGGTGCTTTTTAGAATGTGGCCCATCTTGATTTTTCGCCTGCCTCTTCATATTTTCTTTCTTGCTTTTTAAAAGCTGAAGCAGGCGTGCCTCTGCACCACTTGTTGTTTTGTTTTTCGTTTTTTCTTTGATAGGGCTCTGGGCGAAAATAGAAAATAACTTGTTACACACTGTTTACACAAGTGTTGACAGGACCTTTTGTAGGAGGTTTAGATAATAATTTACCTCCGCTTCATTCTCGTAGTCCGAAGACGCCGGCGAATAAACCCTCTTCGGAATACGCGTTCTCTCTCTGGCCTCTGTCTCCGCGAAGTCCTCCGATTCTGGAAAACGTGAGGGCGGATTGCAACATTAACATTTACTGAGTTAGTGTCACATCATCCTCTGACGCGTGCACATTTCACGATCTCTAGCATGCACTTTTATTAGTTTTATTGCATTGTAAATTAACCATCGAACCTCGTGTGAATGCTTAAGTACCGTTGTAACACAACGTCATATGCCGCGAGCGAAATAGTAGCGTATAGACCTTGTCATTAGGTATAAAAGCTGCAGTGCCACAAACAAAGGCGCGTCCTACCGCAAAAGGGCCTTATATACTCCAGGCTGATATACCCGACGCTGTTGGTATCTCTCTGCGGCCAGGTAAATACCAGCGTCATCTCCGTAGAGTTTTCAGGTATATGCATAAATTAATAATGACACCATACTTATTTGCGATTGCACGCGGTAAATTAACAAAATGAACTATGCTAGTGGAGATTATCGATAAAATACTTTGTAGTTACTAACGGTGAACAGTGCTTAGCAGTCAGCCAGGCCAAAGAGAATGCATTTCGCCGGCAACATATCAAACAAAAGCAGGCTTACCTCCCAGTGCCAGAATCCGGGCCCTATAGTAATCGCTGTCTCCACTGTCGTCCGTCCATTTGACTAAATAGAGGGATTTGGACTTGAAGTCTTGCTGGTGACGGGGGAAGAAATCTTTAACGTCTTCTATTGGCACCGTTCCAATTTTTTTATCATCTTCGTACCGGACTCGAACGTGGGTAATCATCTTGCAATGCTGAAGAAAACATCTACACACGTGCGCTACAGCTGGTCAAACGCTGGTCGCACACAGCAAGCAACAAGGGTCGACCGCAGCTGCGGATCTGATAGTTTGTCAATGAAAATGTTATTCTTCATTATAAGTAAACAAAAAATCAGAATAATTTTAAAAGTATTTTTTTACTTTTATAATGTTTGTTTAACGCTACGCTGTTTCAATCAATTCACATGCAGACTGCTGGCTGCAGGGTGTCTATGCAATATGGCAGCCGCTGTGGCCGCAGGCAGCCGGTGCACATTGTCCTATCGCTTACATCGCCGTTTCTGTACTTCGTGTCCCGGAGTGAAATAAGCCGTCTTGTTGCTTCAAGACCTCGCGATGGAGCGCGGTCCGAAGAAAAGAAAGAGAGGACCCTACAAGACTTATTTAAATCCCAAGTCTCAGTTCCAGCTACCAAGGAGCACCGCACGCGCTTGCCCGCCGACCGTAAGTTCTGATCATTTTCAACATGGATGGGCACTTTCGATCGGGGTTTTAGCTTGATCCGGGCCCTGCTGGTATCAGATCAGCGGTTGTCCACAACATTAATCTGCATGTTGCTCAACGACTTCGATCGTTGCGCCGTGTTTTACGGTCTTCCTTTTTACCACCCTTTATAGTTCTGCCCGCGAATGATCGAATGTGCTCGGCCGTGTTAAATTGCTATTTTTTATCAGTGCATTTTCTTTTTCATTAATTTAGCGCAGCAATTTAAGTCCAAATCTCATTATTTTCTTCTAGGGTGCCAGCCCTAGCATGCCTTCTTCGAGTGATGAGGCAGACAGCGACACTGAAAGGGCAGATCCACCAAGTCGAACAACATCACTGAAGAGCCGGAATAGTCACATAGCTAGTCCGGGCTCCGAACGTCCGGAAAGTGAAGAAGATTTCCCCGAGTCCGATAATGAGCCGGTAAATTGAGCTGGTAGTAGAATGCTACGAGAACTATTGTTTCTATACGATAAACCGTTTACTATATCGGCGCACTTGTTCTATCACAGGTAACGTCAAGTGGAGGCCGGTTAGGCTCGTCAGCTGGCAGTGCTATGGAAGCTCCTGCTGCAGCCCCTGAAGCACAAGAGCAGAGGAACAGCGCTGATCCGTCACAGAAATTTCCTGCACGCGAGCCTCACGCCCCAGCAGATGAAGTTATTTTACTAAGGCTTATCAGTTAATTAGTAAGCATACACATGCTATTTTATGCTTATGTATTACGATGGGAAATTATAAATTTTGGTTGGTTTTTTTTAGGACTCTCCACTTCAAGACGGCATTGCAAGCCTTTCTGACGCAGATGATTCGTCACTGTTTGATAAGGATGAAGAGGTAACTTTTACACACTAGTTGCACTCTACAAATATGTGCAGCTGGAAGATTCACATCCACTAGAATAGCCTTGAGCAAGTGCATTGGCACTGTGGTTTTCTCTTGCATAATCAGTTCAAGACGAGTTATCACTTGGGACAATAAACTCTGGGAACAACCTGCAACAGGTTTTCAGACCATGTTCTTAACACTGTCTGTTGTCATGTAATTTACGTGCTATGAGTGAACTAGCACAGCTAACTAGAATAGGCAGATTGGGTTACTGTGGCACTAAATGCTTCTTTTTTTTTTTCTTCACAGGAAGCTTTTTCAAGTGACCATGCTTCACAGCAAGGTTTCCCTGGAGATTTTCTCACATTAGATGATGACATGGTGTGTTTGTTTTCACTGGAAATAACTAGATTTATGGTCAGGTTTTAAGGGCACTACTTTCACAGGCTCTTTTATGTACTGGAAAATGTCTGTGTAAATTGGGCACTGTTAAGAGGGACACGTAGCGGTGATTTGGTGAATGATTCATTTCAAGATCACTGGCTCTTTCATTTTAAAGAATATCTCACCAGTTGGTCTGTAAAAAGTTATCAGCCTAGCAGGCATGATATTTTGTACTGATCAATAACAGAGTTGTTTGCTCATATTCATTGGGCTTATCACGGTTCACTATAACTGAATTCTGTGATAGCTTCATTGACGAAAGCTTTTTTTTTTTTACTTTCAGCAGCCTGCTGCAGATCCAGTGACAGAGCCTGATCCATCTTGCAAGGCACGCTTTGGAGACCTTTTTACACAACTTGTCACTGAGAAAGTGGTTCTTTCGAAGGGAGATATTCTCCTAATGGCACTAAAGCATGCTGTGAAGAATAATTTGACTCTTTTGGGTTTAACTAGCTTAATAGATTTAATTAACAGAATTTTTGATAAACCTATATTACCTCACTCACAGTATCACCTACATAAACTTTTTAGCGAAACTGGCACCACTATGACTTTTTTCTTTTTTGTCCGAGATGCTTTTCGCATATTGGCAGTCTTGAGACAAATTCTTACTTGAAATGCTCGAAGTGCAGTCACACAACTTTTGTGTCTTCCCTTTCGGATGCCCCCTTTTTTGTCACTCTCGATGTGGAGTCGCAACTTCAAAGGCTACTTAAGGACTGTGATCTTCTTGATTTAACAAAGCCCCTTCCGACGAATGGGACATTTTCAGACATCTGGGATGGTACAATGTATCGTACTTTTGTAGCCGAATCTCAACACTGTGGACCAAGAATCAGTTTCTCGTTGAATGCAGATGGGACCCCGCTTTTCAAATCAAGTGGGACATCAATTTGGCCCATCCAGCTAATTGTTAATGAGCTCCCTCCACAGCAAAGAATGTCCAAATTGGTCCTGGCCGCATTGTGGTTCTGGAAAGAAAAGCCAAACATGGCACTTTTCCAAGGTACTTTTGTTGAGAAAATGAACGAGCTGTGTGAGAATGGCGTTGAATTACAACGTCAAGGAAGGGTTGAAAAATATAAGGTCTATTGTATCTGTTCAAGTGTAGATTCTGTTGCTAGGGCACCGATGCAAGGTGTAACCCAATTTAATGGGTATTTTGGATGTAATTGGTGTCTCCAAAGAGGTGAGAGAGCTGGCGGGGCAACTAAATACCCAGTTGAGGAAGTTGAACCCACAGAAAGAAGTGAGCTCCAAATGCTAAATGACATGGAGATTGCTTTGAAAGGGGGGGTGCCTGTGCAAGGAGTCAAAACAGTGTCACCGTTGATAAACCTGCCCCATTTTAACATAGTGTGGAGCTTTGTGCCAGACTATATGCACTGTGTCTTGCTGGGGGTAGCGCGCCAGTTCCTAGAATTGTGGTTCAATTCTGATAGTGCCTGTTCAATAAGCCGACATCAGCACATAGTGGACCGCAGGCTTATGTCTATTAAGCCACCAATGGATGTGAAGCGATTGCCGAGGCCGACAAAAGAGCGGAAATGGTGGAAGGCCAAGGAACTTGAGAGCTGGCTACTTTGTTACAGTGTCCCTGTTTTGCATGGCATTCTTGAGAAGCCATACATGCAACACTGGGCTTGCCTAGTTGAAGCCTTGCACATAATGTTGCAGCGTGCAATCAGCCCAACTGAGCTCACCATTGCCGAGGGGCTATTGTTGGAGTTTCATGTGCGTGCAGAACTGCTGTTTGGCAAGTCAGTCATGACATTCAACATGCACCAACTGACTCATATAGCAAAGAGTGTGCGCCACTGGGGACCACTTTGGGCACACAGTGCGTTCCCATTTGAAGCTGGGAACGGCAGCCTAAAAAAAGCTGTAAAAGCAGCTAACGGAATTCCCCATCAAGTCTGCCGAGTCCTACAGATGGAAAGCATGGTAGTAGAACTTCAACGGCAGGCTATCAGTCCAAGTGTAGCAGAGTACTGCTCGTCTTTTGATGGCACAAAAACGCAAAAAAGCGTACTTAGTAGTGGTGGCTACCGTTTTTTTCGGACACGGTTCCCGACGTGCATCAGCAGGTTTGCAGCCATCTTTACATGACACTACCCTTGAGTTCACCAAATACAGAAGAATGTTGGCGAAGGGATCAATTATCACTGATAGCATGTATGCATCTAACAAGAGGACCAATAGCTCTGTTGTTGAACTTCAAAATGGGCATTTTGTTATTGTTGAAGAAATATACCATGGCAGCGACAACAAAGCATATATATCTGCAAGGAAATTAAGCTGCAGTCCAGTGATGTACAACTTGGTGGCCATGTCACATGTGCTGAAAGTAAATCACAAGGCAGCGAATACATCACTGGTCGAATGCTCTGAAATCAGAAAGGTGGTTGTGTTTGTGGAACTCGAAAGAGCTTCCTATGTATGCTTCCCTCCAAGTTCCTTTACATTGTAATGTATTTGAAGTGAAGAACCTATGCTGTGTAAGTTTTAAAGGAACCCTGTTTAGTGCACACTATGCCTCAAAACATGAGCGTTTTTTTATGTGAGTGGCCCTTGAAATGCCTTGAGGCGATCGACGTGAAATCGCCACCCGTGACTAGTTAGCTCTTCTAGTAGGCAAGATGTTTGTCATGATGACTCATACCATTGAAACAATTCCGTTTGAGTATATATAATGTATATAGTTCATCAAAAAGTATATAGTGAATCCAAATGTAAATTAATAAACATTGAGTATGTTATGTATATATAACATTGCCACGTCTATATATGGTAATAGAAGATTTGTACGGAGGATTCGCGGGTGACCTGATCATCTCCAAGCAAGCTCACCTAACATCATTCACTTTCTGGATATGGTGATGATTTTTTGTTTCACGATTATGTTTCAATGCATGGTGACAACATGGTGTACCTCATAAAAATTGTTCTTTAGAGCAGTCATGCCTGTGTAGCTCATGAACATACCAAGAAAATGTTTTTAAATGTGCAGTGAAAATGGTTATGTGTGGGCCCGCACATGAGAGCCTCCCCGGCTGCATATTTGAGACCACTGATATAGAGGGATTTATCGTGCTGTGCAGATTAAATTGATTGACCACATGGCTGTGACAAATTGTGAAATATCTGTCTGTAAGCCAGCTTGCTCTCTAGGTTTGATTGTTTTTGGAAATATTTTTTTTTCGTTAAAGTCTAGTGTTTTGCATATTGTATTAGGTATCTGAATATTACCGAAAAGAGATCGGTGGGTCTGAATTTCTTTAAATTTATTATGTCTCTTTTTGTGTGTATTAATGTTTTATATTTGCATTGTGTACTGAATGTTTTCCTATATTTATTCAGTGGGTGCTGTATTTTTTTTATTCTTACTGCTATTGTATTCTTTATTTTAGTGTGTGTGTCGGGGTACTGCAATATTACATGACGCTTTTTATTCTTTTTCATACAAGTTCAGTCTTGTACACTATGCATAGAATGTGTGCTTGTCATTCATACATAATTCATTGTGCCACTGTGAGCATCCTTAAAGGCCAACTCCAGCGATTTTTCGACCATGTCAAGGTAATGGTGTTTCTGTGTTCCTGAGACACTCTTGTCACGAGCCCAATAGCTGAAATGCTCAGGAAATTCGAAAACAATTTTTAATAAGCAAAAAGGTGCAAAACCGAAACCCGACCGGGCGCCCGGTCTGCATATGATGTACTATTTGTTAAGAACTGGAGGCCGTATACTGGTTCTGCCGGCACGTAGTATGAAAACTGTGAAAGCCAGACCAGCGAAGCACCGGCAAAACACCACAGAGGAAGGAAGAAAGCTCTCCCGTGCTATGGTCGTGCCAAACACCACCGCTGTCGTCTTGGGGCCAGCACAATAAACAATGTAGGGGCCAAAGTAGCGATGCCATCGCCTGCGTCACTTTCGTTGACATGACAAACTTGACATCGCACTGACAGTGTTGCCAATAATTCTGGCAAGCGAGGCGAGTTTTTCGAGGCAATCTTTAAAATTCATTTGCAAATAATCTGCGCATCTCTCAAGCCTGTAATTGGCATAAATGACAGGAATGTGCGTAAGAGTGTACCCAGCGAATTTGATTGAGATTCGTTGACCTCGAAAAACCACCGGAGTTGACCTTTAAGCATCCTTAAATAAGTAAAGACATGCTGTTCACGTGTAAACTGTTAACCTGTATGAAACCTGTTTCTCAGTGCTTTACTGAAATGCCAGTTGTATGGCAATGCCTTTTTCCTCCTTTGGAACTAAAATTCCTTTTATTGTGATTCAATTTACTGTTATAAGTATTTGTAATATTTGAAGTATCTTGTACGCCTTGTGTTGCAGCACTGGCCAAGAAATTTTTTTACACCAAAATATGTTCTGTGCTATTTAAATCCTGTTTGCCTTGAAATAAAATTCTTTTTTTTTCAATGTTATTGTTGCCTTTCATACCTTCTTTCGGATATCTTGTTAGTGAGAACATCTAATTGTTTTCTCTTAGTTGCATAACCTTTTCTATCGTATGAATATTAAAAAAATTCAGTCATATCCTGCAGCAGCATTATATGCAGTGACAGGTAGCCCATAAACACGTGACATCAGGTGCTCACTGGTAGTTAGCCATATTCCCTAGTTTGGGAATAAGACATCGTTGGTACATTGTGATGCTGCAAACAGTAGAAGGTGCGGTTCCAATGTGTACTAGTACTTTAACTGCTGCATTTTCATGATGCATATATGGAAAGCTTAATCAGATGCCCTGATACAGTGGTTGTTTGTAAACCAGGCAAGTGTTGTAAACAAGCTTAATTTAATCCAAGGTTTAAGTAAGTGACCGAGCTCAGGGATTCCAAGCTGAAGCACTAGCTCGAATTCTGTTTGGGTAACACACATAAATGAATTGCTTTATATGGAGGGTTGGATGCATCACCGTAGATTTCCATTTATGACTTTCAATACTGCTCAGGTAGAGAATTGTAAAAAATAAACTTCAAAGTTATGCATGTACTGCAATTGGGGTGTCCTATTGGACTCTCCCATTGCAGCTTGGGTCCCATTGACGTCCATTTGAGTCCCATTGCAACCAACTGGAACCACCTATCATGACAGCAGGTCATCCTGTTAGAACTTCAAATATGCAGAGTTGGTTAAAATGTTAGAAGCCACTACATGGGAAGTCCAATTGGACAGTCCCATTGCAGCATGCACTTCCAATTGGGCACCAGTTAGACACCATTTGAACCCCACTTAGCCCCCTTTGCCACCCATTGCTCCTAACTGGAACATCCAGTTGGACCCATTAACTATTTTTGACTGGGCGCTGATTCGCGCAGTAGGCAACCAGAACTGCCTGTGCCTATCATGCAAATCAAAGTCTCATTGCCATTCCATTTAACGTGCTTCAATAGCACGCCAGGGTCAATTCTTTCTCCAGAGACAGCGTTGGTCTCATTTCTGGGGCCTTTTGCTTGGCAGTGTTTTTGGGTATGCCCAGTCTTCCCACATTTTAGACATTTTTCTACTCGTCTTTCCTCTGGGCAATCCCGCGAAATGTGTCCGAATTTGAAACAATTGTAACATTTTCGCTCACCGTTACGATTTGTGACAGGTGGTCGCTGATCCCGCCTGTCGTACCCGAACGCACCCTGCAGCGGTGCCTTGGGTGCAGGTTGCATACGAGGTGCATCGCTCGTCGCTTGCTCTTCGTTCAGCAGCTGTCCCGAAGCGTTCTCGTCGCTCACGGTCGATGCTCTCGAATTCCTGAATGTCATGCAGCAGGTCATCCGCGTCTTCGTGCGACCTTCCAAGAAGCATCATGCACAACTCCCGCAATCGGAGACCGGTCAGCACCTGCTCCCTCGTATCACAGAAATCCAAGTGCGCCTCTCTGCAAAGGCGCACCTTCTCGTGGAAGTATGCAGCCGTGTTCTCATTTCGCTGCTGCATGCGCTCTTGCATATGCCTCCATCGCTCCGCCGCCCGAGTCTGGCTGTAGAATATCCACCCGAACATCCACTCGAAATCATCCCACGATGAAATTTCGGCAGCTCTCGAACGGTACCAATCTTTTGCTGCGCCGACCAGGTGACACTTGGCAGTTTCGAGCAGGAATGGCATTGGCCACCGGTGAAGCGTAGCCGTCTGCCGCAAACTTTCCATCCATTCCCAGGCTGCTGACGCTCAACCATCACCGGAAAAGTCTGGAATATTCCTGCTCAAATCGGGCATCACCTGAAACATGTTGATGGCCGCCTGGCGTGGAGCCCCCGACGACTCCGGCTGAGGCAGCCACCGCAGCAGGTCTGCCGACAAGTGGTCTTTCTCGCGCAAAGCGCCGAAAAGTTCCCGCTTGATGAGCCCAGCACAGTCGTCGTCATCACGGTGACCACTTTCCTTCGGCGATGATCTGTCCAGCATGGCTGATGTTAGCTCACTAGAAGTCCACCATTGCTTTGCTCCCACACTGACGCAATCGCACTCCTCTCTAAGATTTTTCAAACTTGTTCTGATCGTTTTCTAAAATCGGTCAAATCCCACTTCTGATGAATGTTAGCGTCCTCTATCCCGCTTTTGGTAAATATTGGGGTGTAGCAGATATGGCCGTATAAAGGGGTGAAATATGATAGAAGACGGAACACAAGACTCGCGAACTGTTAAGAAAATGTATAAAGGAAGCTTGTATTTACTTAAGAAAACTAGGTTACAATATTACTCTCGCAACCGCTCAATACGGCACATAGCACAACCGCTCAAGTCTCTCGCAATTCGCAGACTCTTCTTCGCTCGCCGTTCTCGCTGCGTCTCTGGCTCTTCTCGTGCTTTTTATCGCTCTCCTCTCTCGACTACAGATCCGAGTACACATACGCGCACGCTGACACAAACACGCACACACACACACACACACACACACACGTGCACAAATGGTTCCACGAAGTCAGTGGGGGAGGTCCGTCGCTTCGCCATTTGGGGAAGCAGTGTCGAACGTCCCGCAGGCCACGGATGCGCAAAGCGGCATGTTTCCCTCTTCTTGCATCCGAACTCGCAAGGTGCAATAAAGCGGGCCGCCGCCTTTGTGCTGACCCGGCGCCCGCAGCACTGGGAGGCTCGCCGATCGCAGGTGCCCATAAACAAGGAGGACGGCTCCTTCGAGTGACCAACGGACACTCGCACGACAAAACACACGCAAAAAGAAGGAAATAAAACAAAACTTGGAAGATTTGAAGCAGTCGCGTACACATATCATATGAAAATGTATCAGTGAAGTTCTTCTGTACCAGCGAAAGAAAAATGATGGCTGGCTGGAAGAGTGCATCAGTTTAGCTTGGTAGTGGTTTAAGAGGGGCAGAAGAAGAGCAGCCAAGAAAAGAATGCCACAATAAAACAATGGAGCCAGGATACCTGCATAAAAGCTTTACTGTCTATATCAAGAAAGCAGCATGTGAACAGGAAGCCCGAGAAGCAGCACCCTGTCCTCTACGGTGGCAAGAGTAGAGAGCAGGTTGGAGGAATACCATGAGCATAACTAGCCATAGTAGTGGCACAAACTAAATTATTTCCCCCTGTTATAAAACTGCCTCTTTGAAGTTTCTTGGTATTCTAACCAGCCGCCACCTATAAGCCAAAAATCTTTTCATTACAAAACTGATGCAGTTTTATGTCCGCACTTCATAACTGCGGAATTCTGTTCTACTCACATTGGATATTTATCAATTTCAGAGTTCCGCTTGCATATTGTCAATCACTGATATTCATTGCATTTAGTTTTCTGTGTATTGCCATAGCCACCTCTGTATTTTCTGCTACCTGATCTTGTAGTGGCCCTTTTATCTTGGAGTATGTTGAAATAAAAAATAAATGACATGTGTTATTGATGTGATAAATAAGTGTCTACAGTTCGCATAAGTGCGAGGGTCATCGATTCACCTTTTTCTTAAAGTGGTGGTAGTGAAAGCCAACATAGGTGGCCGATGGAAATTCATTGCGGATACCACCTACAGCACAGGCTGTAAGCACTACGTGGTTTCTTCGTCCAAGATGGCCCCAGCACCGGTGTGTACATAAATGGTAAGACGTGAAGTGGTACTTCCTGCACAAAAACAAACTTAGACGTTACAAATGAAAACGCTATTTGAATGATGTTCGTGACACCAGTTACGAGGAAATTACACCACGTGTGACCCCTAGAGGCACAGGCCTGCGCATTGGTGGGTGGGAGGTCAAAGCCTCCTATCCCCGGTAGACAGAGTCCAAAAGAAGACATGCATCATAAGGCATGAAAAAATAAATACGATGCGATTACATGCTTTCTACAAGAGCCTGCCCGTGGTCTTCGGCTTTCAGGGGTAAAGATTAGACGTAAACAGCTTTTTTTGGGCCACTATAAGGTTGTCAGAAACTTGCATGGCACAACACTAAACAATTACGGGACAGGCGCGACTGAGTTTTTGGCAGACTGCGCCCCACTTGGGCGATTAGGGAGACGCCCCCCTTCTTTCTCCCACCTATCCGTGCGCGCGTACACAGCAATAACGCATGCACAGATTGCGCCTTTTTTCGGGAAAACTGGAACAAAATCTAATTACTTGTGCAGGTTGGGTGGAGTAGAAACGCAACGTTCCTCAAGGTCTCAACACATGGCTTCCAGCACAGCGGGATTTAGACACTGGCTGTGGAAATGTGCGTGCCATGTTATGCAATCATCTGTGTCTTTAGCAACGACTTGCAATCACTCGACAACACACATCTACCACAGCTCTGGCGTTGCACACACAAAACCCACAAAGGTACCTGCAGGAAAATTACAATAATTGAGACTACGGTAATATATCTCTTCTGGTGGCCTAAACAACAGACCCAGTATCAAACGCAACACATTTTAATCAACACAAAAGGGAGTTCGATGCGCGCGGGTTATATTATGGCACTTGGATAGGTGTAGTGCGAAGATGTGTGTCCCACCGCGACACTCCGACAGTTCTAATATTCGTGGTTTCTCCCGATGACTGCTACAGCACGACTATACTGCAGGTTACGTTCGCGCTACATATGTTGTCAAGCGGCGATTGACAGAAATCTTTTGGTCGAGCACTAGGTTGGCAGTGTCATTTCAGCTGCTATGTGAGGTGCCCTCAGTACGCAGCTTTTTCAAATGCAGAAGTGACTATCACGCTGATCAGGACGCGAATACACGTAACCACGTAGATAACAAGCCGGCATCACACTCACCATTGTATATCGTCGACTCCAGCGTCCGGGGATGGTGGTGGTTCGGGGCAACGCCTCCTGGAATAATTATGCCTGGAACGTGAGCCGCAAACGTTTCAGGCATAGTTTTCCTAGGAGGAGTTGTTCGGGGTCGTACTGCCAGTACCGTCTTAGGCGGTGCATCGGAGTATGGGTCGAAACCCATCTAAGCTGTCATTCGCTCCAAACGCGGGCGCAAGTATGCGTTCATTATTGACGCGGCGATGAAAACTCTACTGTAGCTCGAGGTTCACACCAAACATAACCGAACCGACACGCAATTTCTAGTCTAACAGCAGACGCGATGCACGACTGCACCATGTGCATGCTGGGGACCACACCCGCCGGCCGTAAGTGGCGCTAGACGCGTCACAGGCTACATGGTAGCGCCAACATGCCAGAGACAAAAAAAAATGAAGAAAAAACTTCGCTGGTACTGACGTGCCTCTTGAGCGGACCCTCGTGCCCTCTCCGTACCATCCCTCCACGCCCCGCGCCGCTTTCCACGTGCTGGGGGAGTTGAGAGGAGAGGGAAAGGCACGTAACCAGATTTCTATTATTTTGTAACGCCACTTAGACTTGAGGGATTTGACAAATTTTGGCGGCATGGAATTCGTGAAGGCTCATCCGTTTATAATGAACCTATTTCATTATCTGAGAAAAGTGCTGCAGGGCCCCTTTAAATACAAGGCATTTTTTTGCGTACTCTGCAAGCATTTCTCGCATCTATCTATCTATCTATCTATCTATCTATCTATCTATCTATCTATCTATCTATCTATCTATCTATCTATCTATCCATCTATCCATCTATCCATCTATCTATCCATCTATCTACCCATCTATCTATCTATCTATCTATCTATCTATCTATCTATCTATCTATCTATCTATCTATCTATCTATCTATCTATCTATCCATCTATCTACCATCTATCTATCTATCTATCTATCTATCTATCTATCTATCTATCTATCTATCTATCTATCTATCTATCTATCTATCTATCTATCTATCTATCTATCTATCTATCTATCTATCTATCTATCTATCTATCCATCTAGTCGCTTACGTGTGGTTGTTCTCGTGATCACCCCCTTAACTTGGCATGAAGCAAAATTAGTATGGATGGGTAAGGTGTTTTGAGGAACACGACGCGGCCCCGCTGCGGTGGTCTAGTGGCTATAGGTACTAGGCTACTTACCCGCAGGTCATGGAGACCGAATCACGGCTGCGTCGGCTGCATTTGCGATAAAGGCGAAAATGCTGTAGGCCCGCGTGCTCAGATTTGAGTGTATGTTAAAGAACCCCAAGGGTGCTATGCAGGATTGCCTGAGCTTCTCGGGCAGATGAGTTCGCTCCGAGCTCACTCTGCGGCGGCCACGGCATGACGACAGGGCGGCGCGCGTGATAACAGCGTGATAAAAATGGTTACAGGGAAACGCGTGGCGTTCGAAACACATGTGGGACATTTGTGGTGGTTCCCAAAGAAACAACGCATGCGAACACGTGAGCACCGCCACTCAGTCAACATTTTAACAGTGGAGCGACATCAGCGTGATTATCGCGCTATCTTTTTTTCGACTCAACACACGCCTCCTACTGGCGTGCCGTGAGTGTATGTCATCTTTCGGACAGGTTCTTTCGTTCTACCTTGTGGGTTCTCGCAGTGAGATAACGCCACACTCTTGGAGTGAACAGATACACCAGACGTGGTCAATATGGATCATAAAACACAAATATTATACAACACTCAACAACAATATTTTTCTTCTGTCCCCTTCCCTCCTGTCTCGACAGGCTATAAGAAGGCACGAAAATGTGTAAATAGTATTATGCCTTGAAATAGACGGGCTGCCATCGAAACGTCGGCTGAATAAACAAGTTGTTATGTGAAAGCGCATCTACTTTTATGTTTATAACCTTGCGGCAACCGAAGGTATTATCCCGCATATAAGCCTTATCACAAATGGCTGCTGCCCGCGCTTTTCGCAAACAACTGACATGGAGGTTTCCGATCCACGGAACCTCGACCGCCATAATCGGTGGCTCGCAACTCAAGTACGTTCATCACCACTTTGATCTGGCCAGCCCCCATTCCCCTGCCTTCATCTGCCAGTCTGGTGCATATATTGGCGACATCGGCGACCTATTTGACTTTGTCCCTAAAGTATCTCTCACCTGATTCTGCACATCTGAACGAACGACCTGGCCACTACGCGGATGCCCCTACAGCATTCGACCGCTACGTGGCCCTCTTGGACCACATCAGGCATGAGAGACCCGAAATCACTATTGTGTATTTCACCCTAGTGCTTCCACGAGCCCCAACGAACCACGTCGCCGACACAACTGGCGTGCGGTGAGGAGATTCAACTTCGAGGCTCTGGAGTTTAACCTGCGGCTGCTGTGTCATCAGAGAGAGGGCGTCTTCTATGTAAACCATCGGATCGACGCGCTCCCGCCATGGACTGTGCTCGCGGGCGATGGTGTACACCCGAGCTTCACCGGAGTGTCTCTCCTAGCGTGGAACTTCTACAACCTGCTCTTCGACCTACGGTGGCGCTACATGAACAACTGGTTGGACCACGCACCACAGCCGGAGGCGTACAAGCTTTGGGAGACGCCATCCTGCTCCCAGGCACTCCGGCGTGACCCTCCCTGTGACACCTGCCGAGGCGGCGAAGGGCAGACAAAGAACCAAGCGGCCCCAAACAGCCGCTACCCTTCTACAGACCAGCAGATCCTGTCGGGACCCCCATCACGAAGTACGCGACCACCATCACGCGTACCACAGCTGTCGACGCCGCCTGCGAGGCACACCCCGAAAAAGGCGACGAAGATTAATCCGGGCCAACAACGACGGCCAGCTGTACCACAATCAACAGCAACAAGTGGCCAGAATCAAACATCCCCCAGCAGCAAAAATCAACAGCCAAGATTAGTCAAGAGCAACCAGCAATCAGCAGCAGCCAACAGCAGTCGCCTAAAGGCCAGCTCGTCCCGGGAGGCACAACGGGATAGAGCTCCAATCCAAACCAGGTACGACCCTTCGGGTACCTTGTGGTTATACTCGCCGCGCCTGTACAAAGTGACATACTGGCTGTGCGAATGGGTAAACACCGTCCGCTTCAGAAAATTAGGCCACAGAACAGCTCCAAATTTTCTTAGACTTAGAAAAGTGGTCGATAAACGAATACAGCACGAACTTCACGTGCGTAGTCTTGAAGAATGTGTACTGGCGGGTCAGGCGTCACTAACGCCTGACTCACCGCGAGGGCCCTCGGCAGGCGACCCACGATGCCGCCCACCGAGGACCACCGCAAGAGGCAACCACCCGCGCCAACCGCCACCCGCCAAAAAGATCCGCTCATATCTCATGCCCCACCAGCCAGGCCTTCCGTCAGGTGTCACCGCCAGCGCTACCATTCCAACCATGATGATGGTGATGGGGGTAACAAACACTCGCGAGAAGTATACTTTCGAATTCGGCCTCTGCGCTACACACGTTCGCCACGAGGCGCAAACAACTTCTCAGGGGGTGTTAGCACCCCCCCCCCCGTTCCCCGAATCTTAATTGAAATGATATCCCCCCCCCCAAAAAAAACCAGGAAAGAAATCAGCTACACAAGTTTAGCAAAAGATGACAACACATATCCCCAAAGAATGTCCGTGCACCTCAACACCGCCGCTGGTCGACCCTGCTGCACTCTCAGGCTCGACAAATTCACCTCAGCACCGGTCCCGTAACGGCAACGTTGCAGTCAGCGCGAAGAACCGTCATTTGCGCCAACATGTCCTTGGTTGCGACCAGCACTCACGAAGGCGCCAGACTGCAGGCAGTTGTGCAGGCCCCAGGCATGTCCATCACCCGATCTCACAACCGCATTCCTGGCCAAGGGCGAAGAAGATGTCCAGAAGACAGCCAGCCATGGGTTACATCACTCCCGCTGCATACACTAAAAACACTTGACGAAACACTGCAGTGGGGTATGGGGAAGGGCCCTTCGGGCTCCTTTCTCACGAGATACGATGGTAAGTAAATACATCGGCGGTGACTGAAACGCCCATGAAACCTAAATAAATATCACTTTTCCTAACTCGTGCATTTCAAGATAAAAAATGTGAGGGATGCAGAGTGCAACACCTTAACGCCACGATCCAAATAGTTGTGCCACGTACGTCAGGCGGTTGCGCAGAGCCTTAGGCACAATGAGTTACTCGACAGCAACCGGCATCCACCCAGCACCCAGCCTAGGCGAAGAAGAGGCAGTCGCAAGGAGACATCCATTCTGTAAGGTGACCCTACTAGCTCGTCGTACACACCGGCTCACCGAGCGATTGGAGCCCACTCTCCCGGACGGTGTTACGACGCCCCGGCGTCGAGCCGCAAGACAAGACAGCTATAACGCCCGACTTCCTGAGCCAACAAGAGATGGAAGAAGCTATTTACTGAAAATCGGGCCACCTACGAGGCTTCCGTGCTCACTCGCTTCGGGCTTAGCCTATAATGCACGTGCTCTAAGCTTTGCTCACCCCAGGATACATACTGCATGACTCTCGTCCCAACTGAACAACGTTCTTGAAAACCAACAACAACTAAAAAAACCCACTTGCGAACAGAAAAAAAAAACTCAAAGTGCCTACAGGGTCAAACACGTCACAACAGCCGATCTCCTTGTTTTCAACAAAGCACACCACCAACGCTAGCAATGAAAGTTCCTTTAGGCCTACTCTACCCCGGATCAAACAAAAGCCTTTACCGAACCGCGAAAACTGTCGTCCGATGCTCCAAAAGCCCCACGTTGGGCGCCAGTATGGGGGTCTTGAAGTGAGAGAACGCCACGCTCTTAGAGTGAACGGACACAGCAGACGGGGTCGGAACGAAGCAAACACACATTTATTCAACTACTTTTATTTCGACAATATCGTCAGCCGAATTATTATACATATTTTGATCAACACGCTAAACAACCTTACACAATATTACACAACACTCAACAACATGGGAAACACAAGGCAGCGTCGCTAACGACTGACTCACCACGAGGGTTTCCGGCAGGGGACTCGCGGTGCCATTTACGGAGGACTGCCGCAAGAGCCAACCGCCCGCACCAACCGCCATCCGCCAAAGAGACCCACTCATATCTCATGCGCCTCCACCCAGGCTCTCCGCCAGGCGTCATCACCAGTGCTACCGTTTCAACCACGATGATGATGGAGGCTCGTTAGTGTGACTGTCAAGCGTTTGATGCGGTGAACGCTACGCGGCAGCTTCTTTGCATATAAAATAATCTGGTGAGCTTACACTACTTCAGCAAGGCTGGACACAAAGAGAAGCTTGTGATAACCTAGCTTCTTGATGATGATATGTGAGGTTTAACGTCCCAAAACCATCATATGATTATGAGAGACGCCGTAGTGGAAGGCTCCGGAAATTTCGACCACCTGGGGTTCTTTAACGTGCACGCAAATCTGAGCACATGGGCCTACAGCATTTCCGCCTTCATCGGAAATGCAGCCGCTGCAGCCGGGGTTCGATCCCACGACCTATAGGTATGCAGCCGAGTACCTTAGCCACTAGACGACAGCGGCGGGGCCCTAGCTTCTTGCAGCTTTTTAAGTTGGTCGTCTACTCATGTGCATGGTCAGCTTCGAAGGCCAAGACCACATCAGCTCTGCCTTAATTTTATTATACTAACCGCCTAAGGTTTAACGACCATTAAACTGGCGGTCTTGGTTTCATTCATAAGACTGTAATTAAAAGGCAATTATCTCGGGCGCAATTAACAATGTCTTGATAGTTATGGAGCTATTAGACACAATCCTGATTAGAAGGATACTAATTGTTATCATATTAGTAAGGGCTAATCAACATGGTTTTACTTAGCGCGCCCATAATTAACATATTCCCATGATAGTGCCCATGAGTAACATATTGTATTCCACAATAGTTGAATACAATATGTCGTCAATCAAACAACGTACAACACAATACAATCAGCCACACTCGAAACAACGGACACAGACAACAATACGCACTACAATGCAGTCGCATGCATTGAACAACCAAGACACTTAAAGACTAAAGAGTTAGAAAACTTATTCAGTCCAAAGTTCTTGGAACAAAAGTCTGGATGACGGTCTTCCGAGAATCACTCACTCAAAGTCCAGCGTTGTTGTCGTTCCGCTGCCCCCGAAAATACTCTTCCAGGAAACCTCGCGTCTTCACTTGGCCACTCTCCAAGCTTCAAACTTCTTCGCCGGAAACACGTCGGCTTCACACTCGCAGCTGTTGCCACGCGTCTTCGCTCGATAGCGGTAGACACACACTCTTGCCTGTAGTTCGAGTAGTCACCCCTCAGGTGGAAATCCTCTTCTTCTCCACTTCCTTCTCCTCCTCCTTTGTCACGGAAGAGAAAAGGCTTCGCCCACAAGGCGGTGCACCCTACGCACTCTGGCGCATACTTTCTTCTTCTCCTGTTTTGTCACCAAGGACAAAACCTTCACCGACAGACGCGGCGGGATACCCTACGCACTCTGGCGTTAACTTCCTTCTTCTGCTGATCTCTCATCTCGGCTGCTCGATTAAATACCTTCCGCGCGAAATTCCAGAAAGTTCTCATCATTTCGTCGGCGCGATACGCAGCGAAGGCTGGGGAGAGGGCGAGACGGTTCGAAGGCCGTCCGCGACGGATGACGCAACCCGGCATCACCACGCCCATTTCCATCGAGAACTCTCTAGGGCTTGCTCGGCCGCCGATGTGGGGTGAGGAGGTTCGTAGGTGAACTTACGCTTCCGAGGGGAGAGGGACGCGCGCCCGGGGAGTCTTTGGATGCTTGTTTTCTTTTTTTTTATCGTTGACTTTTCGGCGCTTTGTGCTGAGATGTTGGCGGCGCGCCCTTTTTTTTTGAGCGCTCGTTTTGGGACAACGTGCTCGGGTGCTGGCGGGCGGTGCAACAAAGACGATGCACACTGACCGAGCAGCGCGCTAGATTGTACAGCCTTACCACAATAATTAACGCGTATCTTGGATTTAGCTGTGGTCACGGTGTTTTAAGACACTCGGCTGGTGCTGATCTCGGAGGACACTATGCTAATTATTCTAAAACAGACTTAGTGCAGGCATGAAAAGCTTCAAAATCAAACACCTCGTGCATCTAAAAATATCATCACAAAAGGTTTCTGACACTTTTATTGCATAGGTGCAGTTCTTCTTACAGTGGGACGACGAAAAAATGGCAGCATATCCACGGAGTGAATGATGGAGAGTGGGGCGAAGAATTCGTCCGTGCATTCGTTCTTGCTTCCGTTCGTTCATGCGTCCGTCAGTGTGACCGTGCATGCGTCCATCAGCCCATCCGTGCGTGCGTCTGTTCGTGCGTCCGTCCCTGCGTTCGTCCATGCAGCCGCCCCTGTGTCCGTTCAAGCGTCCATCCATGCATCTGTCTATGTGTCCGTTCGTCCATCTATTCAACACTCCAAGTACCACCATCTCGCATCTTTTCATCATATATTCCCCATATAGAAGCACCGCCGTCCAGCGGACATTCCAAGGACTAAACGAGAGGTGGCACACGCACACTTTCTCACGGCTTGCGCGTCGGGTCCACTTCCCACCTTTAACCACCTCGAGTTCATGGTATATACTAGTTCACTGTATTCATGGCACTGCGGCCGAACGCTCGCTAAACCTTTCGAAAACCAAGGAGGTTACGCCCAGCGAGTATGACGTAGCAAACTTTTTCGGTCAGATAGTGCTCAATGTACATGCCAATGGCTGCTAATGGGAAATGAGAGGCGGACAATTCGGCTTTTACTTTCTTACGGCTTGCGCCTCGTATCTACTTCCCATTTTTAACCACCTCGAGTTCATTCATGGTATATACAAGTTCATTGTATTCATGGCACTGCGGCTCAACGCTCGCTAAACCTTTCTAAAGCTAAGGAGGCTACACCCAGCGAGTATAACGTAGCAACCCTTTGTTGTCAGATAGTGCTCAATGTACATGCCAATGGCTGCTAATGGTGATCGCAGCCTGCGCGTTAACTAAAAGCCGAATGCTCCTGGCTCTCATTCTCCATTAGCAGCCATTGACATGTACATTGAGCACTATTTTTTATTGTTCAACAACGCACAGAAGAAGTCTCTCACCGGCACCACCTTGGAGGTCAAAATGTTATACTTGTTACATACTACGGGGGACGAACGGGTGCCGCTATAAGGAGTTTCGCCCCTAAAAATGAAAGAAGATGGCCCTGGTTCGAAACCACCACCCAACTTAGTCGACCGTCCTCTACTCGATGAGTGCTTCAATCGTAACCAATAAAACACAGCGCGCCGAGGGTTGGATTTGACTTTTTTGTACTGTTTGTTCGTACATAAGGGGGTGTCACCAGAGCTCGGGAAGATCTTGAGTTTTGTGAAACTCCGGCGAAACTCGGCCGATCCTGCATAGCACGGCAAGTGGTAAAATTTTCCGGGTCCCTTCAGTACAGCGTTTTTCATAATCATACATGGTGGTATTGGTACGTTAAATCCCGCATATCAATTAATGAACAAATATGAAGTGCTGGTCAAGACATGAGTAATGCCACGATCCCGTCGCGTACGTCGTCAAACACTTTCTGTTAGACAGTGGCACAATCCCGTGGGCAGGTATGTGCCCCAGGTTATTGAAACTTTCTATTCGTTGACCCAATGAATGGGAAGAATAAATGGCATGATCACGGCAGAAATCGAACCCAAGCATTTTGCGTGGCAATCAAGCATTCTACCACAGAGCCACGCCAGGTCTTGGAACAACTTTTCAATTAAACTCTGATGTTCCTGAAAGCCGAATTGTGGCTGCAGTGCCGGGCTACCCATTTTTATAAACATTACATATGTACGTACACCCAAAATACAGCCGTCACGTCGCGTTAACGTCAATTATAATTAGGTGACGTGCGCTGAAGTTGACTTACATGGCAGTCTCCAGGGCCACCATCCTTGTGAGCAACAGAGCTTCATTCCAGCTCATCCCTTCTCGTGTTGCTAATACTCATGGTCCTGTTGGCATCGTTGCGCAAGTGCAAACAAGCGGTCATATAAACATCTACCACTCTTCAACATAAGTCTGTGCGTGCAACGTTTATCCGTATATTTAGCGTCCTTACATAACGCGTCGCTCAATAAAAAATTACAACGCGGTCACCTTCCATCCTCAGCTTCGCATAATGTTGATTATCGATAGGGGAGTCACACCTAGATGATCGACAGGGGAGTCACAAAATGTTAAACAGAATTAATTCAAGTGCACCAACACAAAATGTTAAACAGAATGAATTCAAGTGCACCAAATGCTAAAACCTGCACATGATCGGTGTATAAGTGTACCTTCTTTATTGCTAACATGAAAAGACGGGACGTTTTTACATAAAAGTAGTTAGAAGGTGTCATGCGTTGCGTTTTCATCTGCACGGTTTTGTAAGGCGCATGAGCCTTTTGATTGCGCTTCGTTTGTTACATGCCCACCACTCTCACCTTTATTATGTATAGCAGAGATGTACCTTCTTTCAAGGCTGGGTTTGTCGATTTTCAAAGCTTATTACCAAGAGGCCCAACACCAGACTGTGCCCAGAAAACCTGATACGAAGTTGGAAGGCTTTATTATTTCTTGTTGTGATCGATAATACTACTGAGACGTGGCAGTCCAATCTACACTTAGTGACGGGAAAGTCTTTCCGAGTTGTTGTTTACCTATAGAGAGCTTTACTTTTTGTAGTCGTCTCTGCGCTAATTTAAGAAAGCGAAAAAACGCGCTCGTGAAATACGTGTGAGTTTTATATCAATAGATGTCGCTAGCTGTCGAAGTTTGTTGAGTTGCATCGATGCGCGCGCCCTCCATACCGGGCGCTTGCATCTTGAAGATTGAACAAACTTGGTGTCACCGCCCACAGATGGCAGGAGCAGTTACGACATTCTTCATAACCTGTTGAGTTGGTTGTACATTCAGTGCTTCTGAGATTCTGTATAAGATTTATTTCAAACTTTGATCACAACCAATAGGTGTGGGTACATGTACATCGACTATCCCAAGTGGAACAAGGTCCATTCCGCAGTAGTTTTGGATCACTGTAGTTCGTGAAAGCCCGACGTCCAAGAATGTTCGTGTTCACGAGACGCCTGGCCATAAATTTTCCTCAAGGTGGTACGAAAATGGTCCTACTATCGCATGATATTGTCACGAGACTTCAGATGTATGGGTTTTTTTGGTTTTTTTAATAAGTCAAGATGTAGCCAGCTCTCGAAAAGCGCGTTTGTGGTGGCTGGATCTCGAGCGAAAAAAACGCACGCGATCTTCTTTTCTTTTACTTTTTTTCTTTATATATATATATATATATATATATATATATATATATATATATATATATATATATATATATATTGTGATTTCATATGTTCGAATAACATATAGCTTGTCATTTTTCGGGCTGTATCTTGCGTTGGCAGACAGCACGAAAGTGAGAACACATTAGATATGGAAAGTGACGCGAAGGGATCTCACCCGACGTCAATTGGTGCTGGTGCTGCTTTGAGCCTTCGTATTAGGGCGCTATGCTTTGCCCAGACAACGTAAGTTTAAGGCGGTATCGTAAGGTAAACCCTCAAAAAAAAAAATGAATTTTGCAATTTGGACACCTATATATATATATATATATATATATATATATATATATATATATATATATATATATATATATATATATATATATATATATATATATATATATATATATATATATATATATATCCTTTGTAATCTGGGCAACAAACCTGTGGAAGACCGACGTTGAGCGACCGCTCCAAGTGGTTTAAATGCCGCGCCGAAATGCGCCACGCGTCTCTGTGCCCTGGCGTAAGCAATATTGCGCACGTAAAACATCGTTTTTCTCAAATTGCGTTTTCTGTACATTTTTCAACTTCAATGTACCTTTTCCAAGAACACATTGAATCCATTTTGATGAAACTTTGTATGCGTAAACTACAACACGTTACAAACAATCTGAACTAAAATTGCTGATTTCATGAAAGGTTAAGCTGTAAAAAAATTACACAACAATACGCACGTTCTGTGGCAATGTGCAAGCAGTATTATTATTTTTTTTACAAACACTTCATGAAAAAAGTAATCTTTTTTTATTTCAGATATAACCTACGAGTCTCTAGAACAACACGGTTGAATATGGTTACATTCTTCGTGGTAGTTGCAGAGAAAAGGTACATTAAATAGGTGTACGCCCTTTAAAATTTGGGAGTAGGCCATAAGAAGGATAAGCAGCCTAAGCATACAAAAATGGTGACACTTGATACCCAGTAGCATTTTTTTTTGTGCGCATGTAAAATTTTATGGGAATACTTGTAGCGTTTTCTAAGATACTACGCCAAACTGACATATACCTTTCACTCTACCATACTTCCTCAACCTGAGCTGATTCACAGCACATGAAATACAGGATATTTTTCACTCTTTAGGTCATCCTGTAAAGGCCCATGAGTGATTTTACCTGGATCCAATTCTTCGTTCATACCGTATACTGAAATAATATGCTCGGGATGAGTTTTCGGACTTTTTAAAAGTCATCTGCAGTGTGGTTTTAGGGCGTTAATGCTTTCGTAATGCTAATAATGAATTCAAATGAACATCAGCGTACTAACTTACAGTGATACAGCGGCAATTTATGGTAGTGGTCATGTGTTAGATTAGCACAATTTATGTGAGCTATGTGTCACGATCACTGAGGTAACAGCATGCATCCTTTCGCCAAGATATTCACAGAAACTTGAATGTCATATGTACTATTGGAACTTAATACTTCAGTTATTACAAGTAGACAAGTATTTTACTGATGTCTTTGCTGGTGCTGCAAAGCTGAAACATTTAAATATTTGAGAAAACGAAAGGAGGCGGGAAAACTATGAAGCGTTTTCCAACTCCATGTTAAAAAAAAACAAAAAAAAAACAATACGGCCAGCATGCGTGGAAGGCGCAGCACAGTCAAAGCGAAAGTTACATGAGCGGCCTTTTAGAGCCTTTTCTAAAAACTCATTGTGTAACTGTTGCAAGCACACTTGCTTGATGCCCACTACTTCATTAATAACAAAAAGTTCAGGGTAGTAGGCTGGCATTCGCTATGTCATTTAACGTCATTCTTCAGAAAAGCGTGGTATCCGCGAAAATACTGCTAGGAATTTTGTGCCGATTGTTGATACAGGGGCTGACGACGATGAGGAATTATGCCTGAAGTGGGTATGTGCCACTGTTAACACCTGAAGAAAAATAAGTTTTTGTAATGGGTAGGAGCGCTGGACAATCCACCCGTTACGCAATTCGCATTGTGCGACGACTGCTTGTTCTATGGCTGTTTTAAAGCGCTTTATAAGCCGTATTAACGCGATTGCTTGGCCGATCACAAGCATGCCTAAGGCCACTTTGCCAGCAAGTCCCAAGGCGTGACGTGCTTAGTGGTAGAATACTGGGCTGGCTCCTAGTGGACCCGGGTTTGTGCCCCACTGTGTCATTAATACTGGGTTTTATTTTTCGAATTTCGCACGATGTTTTATTGACAGCGGCGGCGGACAACTACGGCGCTGCACGAGACACGATTAATGATCTGATAACAGCTTTCGCTCTAAAAAAAAAAAACATCTTTCCAGCTCTTTAAAACCCGTCAGTAATTTTCCAATCAACGTAGTAGCATACTACTGGGTTGACTGCTGTAGCAGTAGTCGCTGTTTAAGCGCATAAATAATGACAATATTTCGCCGACCCGTAGAACTACTGCTAGACAGAAAAGAACTCTATATAGAGCACATAGCATCAGTATATGGACCATCTGATGAGTAAAAGCAGCCTAATCATTCAATAAGCAAATATGTAAATGTAGCAGCAAATGTAACAAAAAATGTCCAAGTTTAAGCTTGAAGGGCAATTGCTGTGGGATTCAGTTCTGTGCATAAAGCTGAAAGAAATGGAAGCATTAGGTGTTAAAGCTGCAGCGTATGGGCGTAACAATGAGTAAGCGAAGAACGGTACATTATTGGGTATATCTGTGCAGTTAAACATACGCTCACTTTCAGCGCTAAGTATAAATGCTTGGATATATCCTACGAATTGCACGCGAGGATGACCGGCACCGAAGCTCAACTGGTAGAGCACCGTCTTGCCGGTGACAACAGTGGATGTTATTTTTGTGTGCGGACATGAATTTGGTATTACCACGGGTGTCCTCCGCATATAGGAATAATTCATGGACGCGCTGAGCTCATTTGGTGCATCGACGTTTACCTAGAATGCTTTGTTTCATATTTTCGCGATCACGCGGAGTGTTGCACCTTATTGCAATGAAAGCGCTTGTAGAGATGAACTTCCTCGTCCTATTTTTGTCCCACACTCGGTGAGAGAAATGTTCCAAGACAGCCTCCTAGACGCTGGTAAGCTGGACTCGCTGACTATCGGAGAAATGACTTGTCTCCCGGAAGGAACTGTCGCAACTACACCAGGGTCAATACATGTCCCGTATTAATTCCAGCTGAGGGCCTGCATTCTTTGCGATCTTGTTCCCCAGATATTTCTCACGAAATTCGGCCTTGTAGCTTCAGCGGATACATCTGTGTGCGGCATTTCGGCCGTCGGCACGCGCATTCGCTGGCTATCGTTCCGCTGTAGTTATGTGCGTGATCGCTTCCCACAGCAGACTAATCTTCTAATTCACAGCACATTAGAGAGATAAACCAAACCCGTTCTTGCAAAGAAAGCAAATTTCAACTTAATCTATTGCGTCCGAAGAAATACACGTCCTACAAGACGCGAAAGGATGAGTTCTGCGAAATCGAAGTAATCAGCATGGCTTCAAGATACAGATTAGTTGTAATCCGGCGACAGATATACAGTAACATGTCTGTTAAATGTGTCCCGTTCAATATAATGCTTCCTTTTTTTTTCAGACAGAAAGCACATCAATTTTTTTTGTTATGGCATTCGGTGGGGATAATTAACAGTGGTATCTATCTATACTTAGTCGAACCTTGTGAGGCAATAACACGTAATAACATTTGTGAAGGGCTCAGAGCTGGATATCTCATAAAGTGAGTCGCAATGAATGTTGAATAACAACATGAAACGTTTGAAAAGACGTACGTATTTTTTAAAACGAGATACAAAAGAAAAAGACTGGAATATAAATTTACTTTTTAAGTCCGATTCCATTTGAATTTCGGATTATTCGAGCGTACAATATAATTTATATTTCAATGAATTATCCTGCGAAATCTTAATGCTCGTCTGCGTCTGCACCATTCGGGTCCAATTTATTGCGGTTTTATGAGATGTACATAAGAAGGATGCCGCACTTTTTCAAAAGTTTCATTGAATTCATTGACATGGTATATATTACTGTACCGCAAGGGCTTTTTTCATTACGGCCGAGTTCCTATAAATATTCATTTTCCTACAACCTAACGCACCAATAGGCACAATCTGAAAAAACGAAAAATGACAAAATGCAGTTGTGTGCTTTTAAACTTCAGAAGCGGCATGTACCATTCCCATGAGGCCCCATGCGTGCTTATTTATCTATGATTTATCTTTGGGGCCAACTGACACAACTATAGGAGCAGTGGTAAAAAATAACAATCGGAAAACAGGATTAATATAACGAAGTATGTAATTCTGCTAATTACGTAGTAATAGTTATGAATAATTTTAAACTCTATGAATAGTTACGAAACATTTTGCAATAATAGGTATGATGTTGCACCCTATTATGCCACCGTCTCGCCCTCTTCCCGGCATCACCTGATTTGTTTCTTGAGAATTGTAAAATTACTAACAGAATATGACTGCGTTCATCATCTATAGCTACGGAGAGCAAGCAAATTAAAAAAATTATGACAGAATATTACGTTCCTTGTCGCGTATCGAACGCTTTATTGAGGTGCGTGGCCAGTAGTTACCAAGGAAATCAGCGCGATAGAGGGCGAAGCTAACTCGCGAGTAGGTCCTCGTAACAAGCATTGCACCAAGCGCTCAAAGCACCATGCTTCAAGCGAGGAGTTGAATGGCTGTTTTGCTTAGCCGCTTTTCCCGAACATTATAAATATAACTTTATTTCAATTAAACACTCATCTACAGTCATAAATAAAAGAGACTGTATCGTAAAAAAAAGCACAGGCACAGGGACAAGAAAGGCAAGAGGACTTCACGCTGGCTAATTACATGAGCGTTTATTTTGTGTGGAAAAATATATACGCCTAGTATAGCGGGAAAAAAAAAAAACAAGGTGAACAAAATGGAGGCACTGTCCATGTGTCTCGACTAGCAGATGAAACTGCAAAATTCAAGGATGAAGAATATTAATCTACTTGTCGATTAGTACGATGGACGGTGTGCTAACACACGATGGCTCGATAGAATGAATCATGAACGCTTCATATATCTGCCGGGAACAGAATTCAAGATACCCATGTAAGATGCACATCTGTTCAAAACTCTTTTCCCGTGTGCCCGCTCTGTTTCTTACTACGAAGCCATGCCAACAAGCTCAAATGTATACCCTTTTAAAGGAGACTGCTCATTGTCGGGATAGTTACTTTGTAGCGACAACAGTTAAGAATCTCGTGTCATTAAATCATACTCATTTATCCCTAACCATTAGCTCAAATTTTATTATTTACTTTTGTTAATTTGTAACCTACTCCATATCCCAATTCAGTTCTTAAAGGAAGGGACCTCATTTTATGTACTAAACAGGAAGTCCAGTGCAAGATATCAATAGAGTTGGCCCAAGCAATATACAAAACATGAAACATAACGCATAAAGGGCCCTCATTGTGTTATGGTGAGACCGAAATACATAATTTGCATTTCATGACGACAGAGGCTTGGAACAAATGAGGCGCAAATGAAGCTTTGTCAAAACAGTGGCGTATATACTCAGCATTCCTGAGCAGAGATTTTTGCAGTTCTGGCTCGTTTCAGTGCGCAACGCGTCCGTTGCTGAGTTGAGCGGCATCGCCATCGCGGTCGGTGGCGTAACTGATGGACATGAACAAATAAAATGAAAAGAACCCGCATCCACACACACACCCACGGCCGAACGGCATCTGAACTCGGGGTCTCTGCGTGGTAGTCGCCTATTGTACCACAGGGTCACGCTGCTTTTTTTTTTCTTTTATCACCTAGTTTACAGAGCCATGCTAGTGCTCGAAACTCATTTGTAGAAAGACCCTACACAGGCGTCATGTCGGGCAAGGAATCGCGTTAAGCTATGCAATATAGCGTGGCGCAGAACAGCAATATAACGACCTGTTATCTCACAATGCTAATTTGCGCAATGAGTACGTAGTTCAGCGCTTCGCGCCCACTGCAAAGTGCTCAGCCATAATTCTTCATCGTTATCAGCCAAATGCAGCATCAACAAAATGCACACAATACCTTATAGATGTGTAGCGGGTACCTCGCTTATCACCAGAGAGACGAAAAATGGCGTACTGGGGTTGCCCTATATTTAACAAAAATTATAATTTATGGCGTAATCGATACCTTGCGCAAGGCAGAAATTTGGAAAAGAGTTGGCCTTGCCGCAACGCGAAGCTCCGTTCAGAATTTGCATAAGACAGTATTGTAGTCCTCGAGGAATTTTCTCTTTTGCTTTCGCTAAAGAACTACGTCAACGCAGCAAGGCCTCCCAGTCTTAAGAATTGCACGCATTTCATGGAAAGCTTGCTCTAGCATATAATTCGTTATTACGATTCGATGGCACTATTTTTTATAATAAAAAGAAGAAAAAGAAGGAGAAGCCAGGGAAGTTAAGAAGACATATGTGTGGTTGCTACGCAGAACGAATGAAAAAAGGGACTGGAAAAAGGGACTGGAGAAAAGGGAGTGGAGAGATGAGAGTGAGCGGAGGGAAGGAATGAGCAACAAATGTGTGTGCATATTGCGGTGCCACTATGCCACGTGCAAAGGCCGGCAGCCCTCAAAAACTACCAAAGTTATTTGATGGCCATGTGAGCCGGCCAGCCGGGTGACGGCCCTCTGAAGCACCTGCACAGACAGCGGCCGATCGTCATATTGTCGCAACGCATCAGAAACCGTTCGTCTTCTAGAGGGAAAGTGAGGGCAACAAAATAGAAAACCACCGATGTATTGTTCGGTACCTCAGGCCTCGCATGCTGCCCTGTTGGTCACTTCAATTATTGTTATGTATGCCTTCGTGAAGGTAAGCCCCAGCTAAAGCCCACATAGAAGCAAATATTCACGTCGACGAAGTACGGATGGAGGTTGATTTCCAACGTGTGGTTTATTTGGTAAAATCTTTTGTGTCATACGCTTGGCGTGCATGGTTCAGACGGAGCTCGGCTATACGCCCCAAATGACGACGCTGCTCTGCTGCATCTGCCCTTAAAAATGAAGTCGTTACGGCGTGCTCTTATTCATTAGATCTGCGACCTACGTTGCCTGCGTAATAATCGCCTCTGGTTTCACAATGATGAGGTATACCACTGAAATTTGACCTTGTGCAAAAGAGTGGCTACTTGGGCTAGTTGGTATTGCATTTTTGAGAGAAATATACTTCCTTAGTGCGCAAAGAACGTTTCAGAAGGAAGATAGAGCAGAGAGATAGGACAGAGCGCACACTTACAACCAATTTTATTGCACAAATGGCAGCAATATATACATACAGTCAAGAGGGCGGGGAGATCACACACAGAAGAAAGGACAAACGATGGCGCATGCACCAGACCGCCTTATTTCAGTCTTAAAATGAACACTTGACTGAAAAGATATCTGTATTCGTTATCCGACAGATTGACGGACGGGGCACTCACACACGCATTTCCTCCTTTGCGAATAAAAAAAAAGCTTCATATATTTCACGTGCTCTCTTGTACTTATATCTTGCCATTACTTGGCATTCATCAAGCTTCGGGGTGCACCCACACTTCGCACAGTGACTTGCCAAATGGCTGGCCACTGATCCGTGCATAATATTTGCGTGCTTCCTAAGGCGATCGTTTAGACAGCACCCCATCTGACCGATGTAGTATCGACCACATGATAAATAAATCAGATACACAACACCTATAATACATTCTACAAACATCTTAGCGTGCTTCGTATTGCCCCCGACACTAAAAGATCCTTGGTAACTCTTTTACAAAAAGAGTTCAGCTTGTTTTTATCTTTGCGATGAAGACAACCTTTATTCCTTCTTTCTCAACGATTCTGTTTAGGCAGTGCGAACATTTGTGCACATAAGGAATGGTGGACACTTTCGGCTTGGCTGCTCCTGAGAAGCGCACCGTGCATGCTTGCTCTGCTTTAATACATTCAGAAGTGATTCTGCTATGCCCGAGAGCAAGTGATCAGCAAAGCCTGCTTTCTTAAGTATGTTTACTTGACTAACAAAACTGCTCTGAACCTCGTGATGGCAAGACCTTGACAGTGATGCCATCATGCATGCTTTGGCAATTACTCGCTTAACAAGCTTGGAGTGTGCTGAACTAAAGGACAATAGGGCTTTCTTGGAGCAGGGAGCGTATTTCCAGCACACGAATTCTGGCAGAAACATAAGCTCCAGGTCTAAAAATGTAAGTCTGTTATTGTCCGGGAACTCCATCGTCAGCTGCAGCTTAGTCATGTTCTCAGGAAAAAATGCTAAAAATCTCGTCGGCATGCTGCCTTGCTTCCCACTGTTCTGCACTATAAAAGACTAAAAAGTCATCAACGTAGGAAAATACCTTAACGGCATGTGTTTCAGCAAGCCTCACTTGTATGCGTTTGTCATAACGAGCTAATAGAATGTCCCTGAGTACTGGAGCTAAACATGACCCAATACACACGCTTTGTCTTTGAATGTACCATTTGTCGTTTCTCGTGACGAACGTTCACTGGAAATAAAAGTTCAGAACTTCAAGAAAGCTATCTACGTCAGTTCCACAAAGTTTACAAAAAACATTCTCACCATATCGCTGGATGCACTCTTTCACCTCCTCGCACAGAATGGCCTGAGGTAGGGAATAAAATAACTCCTTTACATCCACGGAAAAAGCTCAAGCACTTTGGGGACACCTATCACGTAGAAAGTCTGGGACGTCCTGGGGTTTTCTTACGATGAATGGATCTTCAATGGTCAGGGCTGTAATATGCATTTGCAGGCACTTTCCAAGAAGTTTTTGCCAGGAGTCACGCTCCGATACAATTACTCGAAAAGGACACAGTTTCTTGTGGGTCTTGGCCGTGAAGAAGACAGAGAGGTTTGTACCTTTGCACGCCCTCACCGACAGGGCCAGTCTAGTGAGCCCCGCTATTTAGCACAGCTTCTCAGCTTCTCGCTCTACCTTAGCCGGAGCTACTTTCGGCAGTTCTCTAAAGTTCCCTGATAAGGCTGACACCACCTTTTCTTCATAGAGTGGTTTTGCAAGCAGGACAAATCCTCCTTCTTTGTCAGACTGGAGTAACTTGATGTACGCTTTTTTAAGAGCAGACACGACATGCCGAACTTTTGAAGTTCCTTCTCTCATGGGCTCCTTGAGTGCCATTATGGTAAAAGAGTTAACTACGAAGGATCTTTTAGAGTTGCGTGCAATACGAAGCACACAAAGATGTTTGTAGAGCGTTGTGTGTCTGGTTTATTTCTTATGGGGTTGATACTACATCGGTCAGACGGGGTGCTGTCTGAACGATCGCCTTAGGAAGCACGCAAATGTTATGTACGGATCGGTGGTAGCCATTTGGCAAGTGACTGTGCGAAGTGTGCGTGCACCCCGAAGTTTGATGAATGCCAAGTAATGGCAAGATATAAGTTCAAGAGGCCATGAGAAATATATGAAGCTTTTTTTATTCGCAAAGCAGGAAAGGAGTGTGTGAGTGCCCCGTCCGTCAATCTGTCGGATAATGAATACAGGTAGCTTTTCAGTCAAGTGTTCATTTTAAGACTGGAATAAGGGGGTCTGGTGCATGTGCCATCATTTGTCCTTTCTTCTGTGTGTGATCTCCTCGCCCTCTTGACTATATATATTTATATATATGTATATATATATATATATATATATATATATATATATATATATATATATATATAGTGGGAGTAATAATTCAATGGGCCAGTTAGTCTTCGTGAAGGTATGGGATATGGCACAACGGGAGCGTTGTGCCATATCGGGAGCGTTGTGCTATACGGGAGCGTTGTGCCATATGGCACAACGGGAGCGTTGTGCCATATATATATATATATATATATATATATATATATATATATATATATATATATATATATATATATATATATATTTCTGCCATCTAAGCAATAAAATTGGTTCTAAGTGTGCGCTCTGTCCTATCTCTCTGCTCTATCTTCCTTCTGAAACGTTCCCTGCGCACTAAGTATAAGCATATTTCTCTAAAAAAATTGACCTCGGGGCATTTTTCTTTGACGTGGCGATGAAGCTTGGCAATCCCGTGCATACGCTGTTCGCAGAGTATCGTCAGAGAGCTTACAGCGTATATTGTGACGCCGGTTTCGAAACTAAAAACAGGGCCCATTTAGCTCGATCTGTCAGAGCCTCTGGGACTTCCTATGACACTCTCTGACGTACCAAGAGTTTGCCTGAATTTGTTTATTGAACAGCACAAAATCTCCTGCGTGTATAAAGGACTAAAAGTGATCTAAGATTTCACAGTAAACACTTCGAAGGTGCATGTATCAGTAGAATTTAACGCGTGAAACCATAAAATGGAAGGAGTTGCATTTTAAAATAGGTGAACACTTTAGGTGAATACTCCTAAACAGTGTTTGCAAGCTCACTGTTGGGATCCTCGATTCTCTCTCTCTTTATTCATCCATGTGTACATTACACATTTATGGAACACACATAAATTTAAGCGACACAATTTAAGAAAAGAGAGAAAATTATGCATCTGCTCTCATTTACGTGATGTAATAGTTTTTTGTCATTAGGTATACGTGCAAGCATACAAAAGAAACATGTCAAAAAAGAGATAACTAAATGAAAAAAAGGCAGGAAGGTCAACCAGAATTGTAGCATCCTGTTGGTTACCGTGCACAAAAAAGGGAAAGAAGGCGTGGGATAAATATCCCAGAATACTTAGGGAGAGAAGAATCTTGACAAGCTGACCACTGTGCACCAGTAACTTAATAGTAGAAATCTATGCGCTTAATGCATTTACTCTCCACTCGCGTCGTAATGTATCTACATTCATTTCGATAAAATTTGGTATTGGCGCACTTCAGCCTAATATATTAGCCAATCTGTCATGCTTTCGTAAAGTTCGTTTTTGTTTTCTTTTTTTATGTTGTTTCAACTGCCTTCAGAATTCCTACCAGTGATTCCACTGATTTTTCTATGCCTTCTAAGGTATTTCTCCAACGCATATTCCACAGAGCAACGTCAGAAATGAAAGTACAAGAGCGGTATTTGGGTGAAGCTGGAACCGCATTTTCACATCGTATAAAAGCTACGTGAAGATTTCCTTTCTACTTTGCTCCAGTACATCTCATGGTAGAGCTCGCGTCTTCGATATCCATAATCGAGGACCTCCTATTGCGGTCAAAAAATGACCATAGCTTAGCTACGCGCACCGAATGGTGACGCATGTTGGAGCTTTTCCTTGAGAGCCGAACGGAAATGGGCAGAATTTTAAAGAACGCAGTGCTCTCCGACAGCTCCGATCAGTCACAAGTTCATCGGAGTGTGTACCTGGTCGTTTGGTAGTCGCGATGTAACTTGCGTCTTTTAAGTGTTTGGTTGAATAAGCAGGGAGCACTGCGACCTTTTGAGTGCGCCGACATTGAGCCGGTCAGTCCGCAGTGGCCGTCTCATCTTGCGCCAGAACACAAGAGAGGGATCGCGAAGAGTGATCGCCTCACGCAGAGCTTCACCACTCCTGATCCCTATACGCATCTGCGAAAAAGCTACATATACAAGAAGTGCTTTCTTGCGAATTCAACCTGGCATCAATTCCGTTCGCATCCGCGCCGTTGCGCGGTTATAAGCTAGCTCCCTGGAAAGCGCGGCATCATGTGAAGCTAAGATCGAGAAGCACTAATGCTGAATTCCACTATCCCCCTTCGGAAGTGAAGCGAATGGATGGAAGAGACAAGCAGATAGAGCAAAGGAAAGAAAAAAAGTGAGGACACTTAAGGAATGCGAGGACACGAAAACAGAGGTGATCGTTTGTTTTTTACTTTTGATAACGCTTCAGTTCTATGTGTGAGCTTTAATAAAGGGGTGACAAATCTTTTCTTCCCGTCACGCGAGCTAGAATTGGTCTAGACGCCGGCGCGCGTGAGACAGGTAGCGTCAAAAGTGCATTAACCAAGCTCGAGCGGGTGCTAGCTGCCATCGCAACGTTCGAGGCAGTGGAGCAAAGAAAATGAGTCACAGCTTGTGTCGCTGTTTGTTTACCCATTACCCATTACCCACACACACACACACACACACACACACACACACACACACACACACACACACACACACACACACACACACACACACACACACACACACACACACACACACACACACACACACACACACACACACACACACACATGTGTGTGTGTGTGTGTGTGTGAGAGAGAGAGAGAGTGAGTGTGTGTGTGTGTGTGTGTGTGTGCGCGTGTGGGCATTCTTTATGCACTTTTCAAATATGCATTATCATAATCGTCATCATCCGTCTGGGTCTCTATCCTCATTTTCATTGGGTGTCACCACAATCATCATCGTGTGTGTGCGCGCTCCGTCTCAGACTGCCCGTTCGCTGCTAAGCCCTTGGGCTGTTGGGCTGAATAAATGCTCTCAACTCAGACGTCATACGTGGAGGAGGTGGATTTTCGGTCCTCGGTCCTCTCCCACCTCGCTCAACTCCCTGGAGCTTCATTCAGGCCGCCGTTTGCACCCTCTGTCCGGCAGCATGTCACAGAACGAGACTATCGGCGCTGCTGCCATCTCTCCCCCGCCGTCTTCAGCAGCGACTCTTGTTTACGTACACAGCCACCAGCGTGATCCCCCTCTCTTCGCCGCTCTTTGTGGGGAAGACGTAGAGGACTGGCTCGAGGAGAACAGCCGCGTGAGTGTTGCTAATCGCTGGGACGATAGCGCCAAGCTCCAACCGCAACGTCCAACCGGATATTGGTGACCACCACTCCATGTCTCATGGCCATCTGCGTCACCTGATCTGGGACATTATACGCGAAGAATTGCTGTCTATGGGCTTCACACCTCCTTCACCGCGTTCAACACAGTCTTCGCGAGTTCCTTATCGTGACCTCATTAGCAACGAACTTACATCCCTGACCGGCTCTGATCTCGTACAGCCACTTGTTTCTCACCCCATATCAACCTACGCTCAAGTCGCTGCCGTGCCTCCGAGCAACGCACACGTGACATTGTCACAACCATCCTACGTGGCGGTTGCGGCCGCTCCCCCGGTCAACTACCATTCGATGCCACCTGACCCTTCTTCGGCCCACCTGACCGCGCTATCTCCAGGTGCCCCTAACGCCTCCTACTCCCCACCCTGACACTCGTCCCGCCCTGTCTGCTCTTACTGCGGCTATCGCGGCCACATATCTCGTTTCTGCCGAAAGTGCCAGCAAGATTAGCGTCGGGGTTGCGATGTGCGTGAACGGGATTGGTCCACCGGGGCCTCTTATCAAGGTCAGCGCTATTCGTCTCCTCCGCACCAGTCTCCATCTCCACCGACATCGAATGCACTGCGGAACAGCCGTAACACGTGATGGCGCTCGCCTTCGCCCTTCCGAGGTTCCTGTTCTCCACTTCGGCCGGCCTCATTGTCCTCTAATATTCATTCGGAAAACTAACTGATGTAGTTTGTGGAGGAGAAACTGCATTCGAAATTAGAACTGAGATTCCTCCATCAGGTCCGTGTAACATGGTTTGTGTGGAAATGGAAGGAGTGCGTGTGAATGCTCCGGTGGATACGAATGCGGCATTTCCTGTTATGCGTGTTGATTTAGGCCAACGTCTGAATAAAGTGATGACCCATTACGATAGACCCACGTTGATTGCTGCCCAGGGGTATACCATTCACCCTTCCGCTTTCTGTGCAGCCCATGTTTTTATTGATGATATCCATCATCACAATCCGTTCGGCGTCCTGACTGACTGCTCTCACCAGTAAATTTTAGGATGGGATTTTCTCTCATCTGCCTCTGCGGCTATTTTCTGTGGCCAACTCGTCGTCCACCTCATCGACATGGACTGCACGCTCAACGACTACCCCCAGAGGCCATTTCGTTTGACAGCTGCGGAGGATACCGAATTACCACCAGGTCAAGAGTGAAGTGTAACTATTACCTCCAAAGACGTCAACCATGGCGACGTCTTGGTCTTACCATCATTTAGTTGCGTCGGCAAAAGGCATCGTTCTCGCTTCTGGTGTGGTTCGTTTTCTCAATGGTTCCGCACTTGTCCCCGTTGTGAATACAACATCTGAAAAAAATTCGACTTCCTCAGAATACGAGAATGCGTGCGTCGTGTCACTTCATGTCGTCTCCTCCAACGACCACCCTAGTGGTGAGCCTGCATCTTCTTCCACATTTGCTGCAACCATTAGCGACTTGACACCCTCACAAGCGCGACAGCTGCTTGCTTTGTTGCTTACCTTACCGCGGGTCTCCTGCTTTGTGAAAAATTATCGAAGAAAACGTAGCTGACATGCTCAAACGAGAGCTAATTCACCCCTCATCTAGCCCTTGGTCGTCGCCTGTGGTTCTAGTTCGTAAGAAAGATGGCTCCGTGTGCTTTTGCGTCGATTACAGGACGCTCAACAAAATCACTCGCGAGGATCTGTACCCAATGCCACGCAGTGATGACGCCCTTGATTCTCTACAAGGCGCGAAATACTTTTCCAGCCTCGACCTGCATTCCAGATAATGGCAAATTTCTATGCACGAATAGGATAAAGAGAAAACGGCATTCGCAACCCCCGATGGCCTGTACGAATTCAACATTATGCCTTTCGGGCTGTGCAACGTGCCCCGCTACTTTTGAGCGCATGATTGATATCGTGCTGCGTGCCCTCAAATGGAAGACCTGCCTCTGCTACTTGGACATCATTACTTTTTCGACAACGTTTTCTCAGCACCTGCAACGTTTGAATAACATTCTGACGTGCCTTGCCGCCACTGGTCTCCAACTCAACACAAAAAATTCGGTTTTCCCACAAAAGCTATCAAGGTTTTAGGCCACGTCGTGACCAAAGAGGGAATTTAGCCGGATCCGGACAAAATTGCTGCGGTGCTTCGCTTTCCACGCTCTGAGAGGCCGAAGGAGTGGCGGAGTTTTCTTGGTCTCGCCTCCTATTTTCGCCGTTTTATACGCAACTTCGCATCAATAGCGGCTTCACTGCTTCAGCTTCTTGCTTCCAACGTGCCCTTTCTATGGTCGGAAGAATGTCAAACGGCATTCGCCCTGTTAAAGTGTACCTTCACGTCCGAACCTGTACTACGCCACTTTGATGAGGCCGTACTGACCATCCTACATACGGACGCTAGCAGCCGCGGTATAGGTGCCGTTCTGCTCCAACGTGACACCCTTTCACAGAAGAGAATAGTTGCAACCGCGACCAAGAAAAACTATACCATAACTGAGCACGAATGCTTGGTGATGGTCTGGTCAGTGCAAAAGTTCCGTCCCTATCTCAATGGCCGTCAGTTCACGATCGTTACGGACCACCACGCCCTATGCTGGCTTTCCACACTGAAGAACTTGTCTGGACGCTTAGGTCGGTGAATTCTACGTTTACCGGAGTATGACTTCGATATCATTTATAGGTCTGGTAGAAAACACCAAGACGACGACGCCCTTTCGCGCTGCCCACTACCACATACCCAGCTCAGCATCAGTCAAAGTTCGGCCATCCCTTCAACCGCAGCACCCGCGCTCGCCTCGATAGACCAGCTATTCTCGAATGACAAGCGCACACTTCACGCCTGCCAGTTGTCTGATTCGTACTGTAGGCGTATTATGGACCAGCTCTCAGGAGCTTCCCATCCACCTAACGTGGAAGAACGCTAACATCATCTTAATACATAAGAAAGGAGATGACAAGGACTTGAAGAATTACAGGCCGATCAGCTTACTCTCTGTAGTATACAAGCTATTTACAAAGGTAATTGCTAACAGAGTAAAGAAAACATTAGAATTCAATCAACCAAAGGAACAAGCAGGATTTCGAACAGGCTATTCAACAATTGACCACATTCATACTATCAATCAGGTAATAGAGAAATGCTCAGAGTATAACCAACCACTATACATAGCCTTCATAGATTACGAGAAGGCGTTTGATTCAGTAGAAATATCAGCCGTCATGCAAACACTGCGGAATCAGGGCGTAGATGAAGTATATATAAACATTCTGGAAGAAATCTACAGGGGATCAACTGCTACCATATATATATATATATATATATATATATATATATGTGTGTGTGTGTGTGTGTGTGTGTGTGGTGTGTGTATGTGTGTGTGTGTGTGTGTGTGTGTGGTGTGTGTGTGTGTGTGAAGGTAAAGGTGTCCTTAGAACCCGTGGAAAAATACTATGAGGTATAGGACGTGCACAACGAAAACTTTTTATTTTTCCTTCGTTTCAGCCGGAAACCGGCCTTCATTCTCTAATAAAGGCTGGTCCCCGGCTGAAACGTTCGAAAAATAAAATGTTGTCGTTTTGCCCGTCCTCTACTTCATAATATATATATATATATATATATATATATATATATATATATATATAATGTCGCAGGTAATGGGTATGAGCCATCAACTCTAGGTGGAATCCCTTGGAAGTGAAGAAAGAAAAGGGCTTTTGCGTCCTGGTCTGAGGGCAAGCAAGACGTCGTTTCGTCGCTGTCTGTTATTACGTTCGCGGCACTGGTGGAGGTGCTGGGTAAATGCGCCTCGGCTGCAGATTTTCAGCCGACACACCGAGCTACTTGGAGACAGCTACAGCTCCCACGGCAAGAAGCAGTCGGCGCCTGCGAGGACTATCTCCCGAGTACGGTCCCCTCTCTCAAGACGAGATGGCCACTTCAACTAACAACCAGGCGAGTCAAACCAACGACGCCTATTCTTTTCTCCCGCAAGTTTTTCATGCGCCGCAAACACCACGCTCATTTCATAGAGACATTTATGAAGATGTTGACGACTGGCTTGACCACTTCAATCGAGTTGCCAACATCAACGAATGGGATGAAGCTCGCAAGCTGCGGAGAGTTTACTTTGCATTAGAAGACTCTGCCAAAACGTGGTACGAGAATCACGAGGGTTCCTTTGCGACGTGGCATGAGTTCAGCCGACAGTTTCGTGATGCGTACCGCAGCACTGAAAGGAAAGAAAGAGCAGAGCAGGCTATCTCGTCTCGTAACCAACGACCCAACGAGAGAGTTTCGATGTTTATCGAGGACATGCTGCGACTCTTCAAGCGTGCTGACCCTGCAATGTCCGAAGAAAAGGAGGTGCAGCATTTAATGCGTGGGGTAAAAGAGCAGCTCTTCGCGGGACTCGTGCGCAATCCACCGACGACTCTGGCAGAGTTCATAAATGAGGCAACCACAATGGAGCGTACTCTCCAGTATAGGTCGTCACAGTATAAACGCCACGACGTGACCCCTGCTGCATGCTTTATCGGGGCTGACAGCGAGAGGCATGCCCTCGCTGAGTTCATAAGAAGCGTCGTGCGGGACGAGCTGCGCCAACTCCTAGCAGCGGGACCCCAACCACCCGTAAGTTCTCTCACAGACTTAATCCGAAATGAGATCCGACAGGTGGTCACCCCACTCGCGCCAACAAGGCCTGAGGCCCCTGTACTGACTTATGCGGCGGCTCTGTGATCTCCTGCACCACATGGCCCTGATACCACCATGGGGAGAATGGATCAGGCTAGCCATCGATTCCAGGGTACCTCTTCGACTCCGCCACCCGCCTCAAGGTTTCCGAGTGCACCAACTTATCGTCCGTCTGGATCGCGGCAGAACGCCACAAAGGCCAGCGTGTGGCGTACGTCCGATAACCGTCCACTCTGCTACCACTGTGGCGAAGCGGGTCACCTATACCGTAACTGCCAGTACCGCCAACTTGGTCTCCGTGGCTTTCACCCTGATTCTCGGTGCCCGCGTTACGGTGAGCGTCCCCGCGACATCGAAGCGTACCTTACGGGCCAGCAAGCTCCTCGCCTTGGTCAACGCCCCATTTCAACATCACCATCACCTCGCCGCCCCACGTCACCTAGTATTCCCTCGTCATCTTTTGCTCCTTTCAGAGGCCGGTCACCGAGTCCCCACAGGGGAAACAAGAAACCGCGGCTCCTGGGGGTGAAGCCGCGTCCCAACGAACTGTCAAAGAGCCTCCTTCGACGCAAAGACCCGACGAAGACCGTTCTAACTTTCCAGTCGTTTCTGAAAGTCATCAGACTGTTTCCGCCGACATCACCGTACACGTCGATAATCACGTCGTCACTGCCCTCGTCGACGCCGGCGCCGATTATTCGGTTATGAGCAGCACCCTAGCATCCCAACTGAGGAAGGTAACTACCCCTTGGCAAGGACTGCCGTTGCGCACGGCAGGGGGCCACCTCGTCACGCCGACTGGAATGTGCACAGCCCATGTTCGAGTCCGTGCTTCGACGTTCACAGGGTCTTTCCTCGTATTACCTGTGTGCTCCCATCCACTCATTCTATGGCTGGACTTTCTTCACGAACACCGTGCAATTATTGACCTAAGAGACTTGCAGGTGTCGTTCGAGGACCCGTTTCATCCTGAACCGGAAAACGCCCGCTCATCGAAGGCTGCCCTACGTGTATCCTCCAAATCTGTTACTCTGCCTCCCCGCAGCAGCCTTTTTATCAACGTTGAATGTGACCAAGACGTCCCCGATGCTGTAATTGCAGAAGGAAATTTGTCCCTACTTTTTGCACAACAAATCTGCGTTGCCCGAGGTATTGTTCAGCCCAGTAGAATGCACGCTTGCCTATTCGTCACGAATTTCAGCGAGGAGTATCGCCATCTTACCAAACACACTGCGATCGCATACCTTGAGGATATTGCCAACGTCCCTGGTCCCTCAACATTATCTGCTCTTTCGTCGTGCGACGATTCCGCCGTGACATTTGCAAGCACTCTCGACGTAAACCAGGGTCTACCGTCTGCACAACGGGAACGTCTTTTGAAGCTACTCGGTTATTTCGGGACTGCTTCGCTACGACTTCGAAAGTTAACCAAACACCGCTTGCCAAGCATCGTATCATCACCGAGCCTACCGAGAGACCCATTCGACAGCATGTCTACAGAGTCTCGCAAAAAGAACAAGACGTTATACGCCAACAGGTACAGCAGATGCTCAAGGACGATGACATCCAGCCATCGACCAGTCCCTGGGCGTCCCCTGTTGTGTTAGTAAAGAAAAAAGATGGTACTCTGCGATTTTGCGTCGACTACTGAAAGTTGAATAAGATCACGAAGAAAGACGTGTATCCTTTACCACGAATAGACGACTCGCTGGACCGCATTCGCAATGCTCGTTACTTTTCTTGCATGGATCTACGCAGCGGCTATTGGCAAATATCTGTTGATGAGCGCGACCGCGAAAAGACCGCCTTCATTACTCCTGACGGACTCTACGAGTTCAAGGTCCTTCCCTTCGGCTTATGCTCGGCACCAGCTACTTTTCAAAGAATGATGGACATGGTTCTTTCTGGGCTAAAATGGCAATCGTGTCTTATCTACCTTGACGATGTGGTCGTCTTCTCGGACACGTTTGAGCAGCACGTCCAGCGCTTACAGGCAGTTCTTCAGGCGATTCGAACAGCTGGACTTTCTCTCAAACCTGAGAAATGCCACTTCGCATTCGAGGAACTAAAATTTCTTGGTCACGTCGTCAGCCACGCCGGTATACACCCAGACCCTGAGAAAACGAAAGCTGTTGCCGCATTTCCTGTCCCAACGAACAAGCGCGACCTCCGCCGATTTCTGGGACTCTGCGCATATTACAGACGCTTCGTCAAAGGCTTTTCTGAAATCGCTGAACCGCTAAATGAACTTACGAAAAACGGCGTACCGTTTGTTTGGGGTCATGATCAGCATCACGCCTTTGACGCGCTACGAAACCATCTCCAAGCCCCACCTGTACTCGGTCACTTTGACGATAACGCTGCCACAGAGCTACACACGGATGCCAGCAACGTCGGACTTGGAGCTGTACTGGTTCAATGGCAAAATGGCGTAGAGCGCGTGATTGCCTATGCAAGTCGAACACTATCATCTGCAGAGAAAAACTACTCTGCAACAGAAAAAGAATGCTTAGCCGTTGTTTGGGCTATAACAAAGTTTCGCCCTTATTTATACGGTCGACCATTCAGGGTAGTTAGCGACCACCATTCTTTATGCTGGCTCGCCAACCTCAAAGACCCTTCCGGTCGTCTAGCACGCTGGAGCCTTCAGCTGCAAGAATTTGACGTTACAGTCATTCACAAGTCAGGACGCAAACACACTGATGCTGACTGTCTCTCGCGTGCACCAATTCGAAGTACGAACGCGGACGTTGAAGAGGACGATACATTCCTTTCCTCTTTGTCAGCAACCGACTTGGCTCAACAACAACGCGATGACATGGAGCTAAGCTCGCTGATTGACTACCTCGAAGGCCGAAAACGCAGCCTTCCTCGAAACTTTGCACGTTCGCTGGCCTCGTTCTGCATCAGGGATGGAGTACTATATAAGAAAAATTTCGACCATACTCAGGCTACTTACCTACTGGTTGCGCCGACCTCGCTTCGGGACGATATTTTACACGCTTGTCACGACGAACCATCATCCGGACACCTTGGCTACACGCGCACATTGGAAAGAATTCGCCGCTCATACTACTGGCCCCACCTCGCGAAGACAGTCAAGCAGTACGTCCGCACATGCCGTGACTGCCAACGCCGTAAGACTCCACCTGTCTGACCAGCAGGACTATTACAGCCTATCGCCACGCCGCAGACACCATTCCATCAAATTGGCATTGACTTGCTCGGCTCATTTCCCACCTCTTCGTCGGGAAACCGGTAGATTGTGGTTGCCACCGATTATTTAACGTGTTACAGCGAAACAAAGGCCCTGCCCAAAGCTACCGCAGCCGAAATTGCACAGTTTTTTGTCACCAGCATCGTACTTCATCACGGAGCGCCAGCTGTGATAATTACTGATCGTGGTACAGCTTTCACCGCAGAGATGCTTCAAGAAGTGCTGAAACTAAGTGGTACAGAACATCGGAAAACCACGGGTTATCACCCCCAAACAAATGGACTCACGGAACGGTTGAACAAGACCATTGCAGATATGCTGTCAATGTATGTGGCCGTTGATCACAAGAACTGGGACGATATACTCCCTTACGTAACGTTTGCTTACAATACAGCAGTCCAAGAGAGTACAGGTTTCACCCCATTTCGCTTAGTTCATGGTCGAGAGGTCACCACAGTGCTCGACGCAATGCTCCTTCCCAAAAACTTGAGCATGTTCAACACGGACGCTGAATTGTTCGCTCAACGCACCGAGGAGGCCTGTCATCTCGCCCGATGCCGTATTCAGGTTCGCCAAACTGCCGACGCACAACGCTACAACCTTACACACCGAGAGGTTACCTTCCAACCAGGCGATGAAGTTTGGGTGTGGACTCCCATTCGACAGCGTGATCACTCTGAGAAGTTGCTTCGGCGCTACTTCGGCCCTTACAAAGTTCTGCGCCGACTCAGTGACGTTACGTATGAAGTTCTCCCTGAGGGCGCCTCAAGACGTTCCCGTCGGTTTCCACAAAGTGATGTGGTGCACGTGTCAAGACTCAAGCCATATTTCTCGCGTCATCCATCGAATGTGGACTAACTTACCATGCAATGACTATTTTTTTTGTCACTTTGGTTTTTTTATTGTCTTGTGTACTTACTCCTTTCTTTATTGAGTACTTCTAGGACGCCAGCCCATTTTTTTTCTCTCTTACGACGAAGCTGTTGGGTTCCATGATAGCATCTTTTTTTTCTCATTTGTTTTCTCAACGCTCATTACCAGCATCGAGCCGATGCTTTTCGAGGAGAGGGAGTAATGTCACAGGTAATGGGTATGAGCCATCAACTGTAGGTGGAATCCCTTGGAAGTGAAGAAAGAAGAGGGCTTTTGCGTCCTGGTCTGAGGGCAAGCAAGACGTCGTTTTGTCACTGTCTGTTATTACGTTCGCGGCAATATATATATATATATATATATATATATATATATATATATATATATATATATATATATATATATATATATATATATATATATGCGTGTGTGTGTGTGTGTGTGTATCGGCACGCGCAACAGTTTCCTCACGTGCTGAGCAATTCAGTTGGACCACGACTGTTTGTTAGACGTCCCGATCAGATCCAAACTTCGAGACGCATTATGGAACGTCCCAAGGATAACGAACGATGATGGTAAATGTCCCGTCAATTTCATTTGATTAATATTTGACACATGTGTGCAGAGGTATATTCGGGAAGGCACAATTCGGCAAAGAATACTTTAGCAGACTGGCTATGCTAAGACCTTTTCAAGCGCAAGTCGCCACTACAAGACATTGTTCCGTGATTAGTGGCTATTAAAACATTGCTACACGTTGGATGCTTGTTCGATATATATGTTTCTCGCCACGTGGCGCAGTACTGACGCAATGTAAACAATTTTCCAATAGCTAGCCTGTCACTGTGTTGTCAGAGATGCAATTGACGCAATGGACCTTCGCCACGTGTGGCATTCCATAACTGGAAAGAGCGCAGTGCACGAAGAAGCATGTAGAGCAGCACCCTCATTACATAGATGGCGTGCACACCGTGTTGAATTGTCTTCAGTGGTTGTAGTCCCGCTGCAGCACGTCACGAAAGAACAGGAGTGGTGGCTGTGGGTAGGATAAATTTTTTTACCGCGTGCTTGAGTGTGCTGAACTCTTGCCTAAGCGTCCGCAATCGCACTTAGCTTAATTTAACTGTTACGTGTTCACACACAGTCAGCTCATTGGCTTCAGCTTTCACGTTTCTTCCCTTTTTATTAAAATCTCATCTCCCAGCATTGATGACTTTTCAAAAGCTAGAGATGCAGTGATTAAGCCACTCGTTGAGTTCGGAAGTAAGTTTTTGTATTTTTTGGTCTTTGTTAGCGCGAAAGGAATGTGCGCGGAGCATGCTGAAGCCAATGTTAGTTTTTTAACAAGCTAAGGAAATATGGTACGCCATTACGGTACTGTAGAGCACCTCCTTTCTTGCTCGTCGTGCTTAAACCGTTCCATGACAGTGCATCCTTGGACGACAGGTTCCTCGTTAACAATGCGTAGGCTCACAGGTGACATCGAGCTATGCCAACTCCACAGTAACTTCTGGCTTGGGGTTGCCTTCACTGGAATAGGGAGCAGCAAAAACACAACGAGCGAGAAGGGTGGCGCTGTACCAATACCATACTGTATTTACATACCGTGCTTTAGTGACTTGCTAAATGAGTCTAATTTATCTCCTTCAGAGGTAAACGTGCATACCATTACTAGACGGGATGCGTTTACTTAGAAAGGTCGGCGCTGAAGAAGCTGCAAAGTCACCGTGGGCCTTTTTGTTCCACCATTTTGTCTTTTCTTTCCAGTGGTGCCATTGCATTTTTGTTTGAGCATACAAAGCCAGCTGGGAGAGTCAGTTGGCCACTCGCTTTAATTGCTTGTGGCTTCAGTCAGGCTACACGCGTCACTTGAGTTCGCCAGAACTTTTACCCTGGTGGTGAGGCACGTTACCGCATAGTGCTGGTACAGGCAATCTGTAATGACAAACGTCCGACTCAGCATAGTATGTGAGACGATTTGTGCGCAGGTCACGCTTCTATAGTGGAGTCCACGACCACACCGAGACACCGAGAGTATACGAGTCGAAGCCGAGTGTTCCCTTCTACCTTTCATGTGATTTGCGAAGCTAACGTGTGTACGAGAAGCAAGCTGAGCGGCTCTTCCACCCACTATGGAACGACCGTCTGCGATCGATCAAGGAAGGATGTCGTCTATAACATGATGAGCCGGGTGCGCTTGCAAAATAGCAAGAACCAGTTCTAGCAAGTAATCCCGTGTCTGGAAATGTTGAAAGTGCACACAATACAAGAAACAAATTAGATCCAAGCACCGTGATACGACGCGATAAACACTGGAAACACGTTGGTAAGCTTCCGGTTTGTTGTCAGTCTACTTGCTGTAGGATTGTACGGAGTGCAGTGCTAGAAGAGATAAGCGCAGAGTCTTAGCAGGTCGTCCGCTAGATACACAGCGGACTGCAAGAAGTCAGTTCACGTAGCCGACTATCCAGTGGTTACCTGTGAAGGAACACGGGGAAGGGCCGCTAGGACAGTCGAACACTAGCACATCACTAGCACAGATCAAATATCTATGGTGGTGTCAGGGTTGGCCAATGCCACTCGCGGCCATAGCGACGTCGTCACAATATTAAGAAACAGACCGACTACGTATGCAACATGACGAAATCAAGGCTGCTGAGTTTGAGGCCCTCGCTGTACAGTGAGTGAAAAGCAATTTTGAACATCAACACCACCTGCTACGACAACGGCAACATACAAAAGAATGAAGGAATAGCAACAATTGCCAAAAGAGAGTGATGGCAGCGCTACTGGGAAATAGCTTAGAATGAGAACAAAACAACGATCGCAGCTTACTGCATCACCAGCAGAGTAGTAAAAAAGAAAGTGTAAAGAAATGGTTATTTTAATACATTAACTTTTTTGTGTTGGTGAAAAAATAGATGAACATATTATGGTAAATGTTTTCAGCAAATGCATAGACATCGTACTCCGGACACTACACAGAGTGCTAAAATTACTTTGCTCCATGCCCTATAGCTGCTGTCGTTATTTTAATTATTTTCTGCTTTCCTTATTAGCAGATAAATCTCCCTTGTTGCAGAGAATGCATACCCGCAATCGTCTCTTTCGGTTGAGCATCAGGAGCAAAGTTCACAGTGACAAGTGCCACGGAACGAATGTCGTGCTCAGTCTAACTTCTTGCGGCTGTGTTTTCGTTGAGGGCAAGTCTTCGATTGAACGCTCAACGCTCTGTTGCTGATGCAGGGATGACATTCCAAACACGAGGCTTCAGTCGAAATGATGAGCACCACTTTGTCAATGGCTGCGGAAGGTTCGAAGGCAAGGCGGACTCGTACTCTTTGTTACAGTGAGCTACTGCCCTTTATAGTGCTCGCGAGGTGGATCAAAATCGTGCAGCCTATTCCGTGGTTCGTGTTACTCCGCTAAGCTTGCCGCAAAGTTGTCGTTGTTTAGCTTGTTGCGCGTCGCGGCGACCGCAGTCTGCGGGTAGCGGGGCCGATCGCCGTCACTCCGTCGAGCCAAGGACTAGGGGAGAGCTTTGAGCAAACTTAACGGATTTATTTACATCTCTACAGTGAGTTGTCGAGATGACAGAAGAGAAGAGAAGAACTAGTGGTTTCACAAACCACGAGCGTGGTGGTTAAACTTTACATAGTTCAGAGGCAGGTTCAGAGCGACGTCCAGCACTCTGCCGCGTCGTTTTATGCCCTGTCGGGCTCCTCCTCTACAAGTCGACCACCAATCACGCACACACAGGTGAGGGGGGCGAGCATGCAAGGTCCACGTGAACACTGCACTTTGGTGGCGCCAGCAGGGCTCTTCCTCGTCGTGTGTGAGCCTTTAGTCGAGAGTGCCCACAATCCTGGCCGCATACTTCAGAGGGTCCGCCGATTTTGTTCGCTCAATTAGCGGGGCGATCCGCGGCAGCCGCCGCGGTCTCCCCCAGGAAGACGCCGTCCCTGTTGTCCTCTTGGTGGCGTCACGGCGTCTTGGCGACACTACGTCTCGTACTCCGGGACAATGCCTGGCGGGCATAGGCAGTCAGCCGATCGGCTACTTGACAATGGATTAAAGAAGCCCCGATCTTTTGAGAGGTGCCCGGTTCGTGGAATCCTCTGGGGAGAGCCCTTTGACCAGCGCAGTCGTCGTCTGCCGGTTAACGCGCTAACGATGCGTGGCTGGCCCAGGCGGGAGATAGAGCGGCGGCTCCAAAACCCTCTTTGGCGACATTCCACGCCGTTGGTGCCGCTGTCAATCAGTAGGCGCCGAATCGTGGAGTCGGCCTCTCTTGCTTCCTCGGTCCAGCCGTGGCGAGACTGTCCTTTCGGCACTAATCCGGCGTGGCAAATGACCCGCTGGGCAAGGCATAGCTTGATCGCTACAGCTCCTCCGCCGATGGGAAGATCTCGGACGTCGGGTAGTATCAGCTGCTCGACGGGAGAGATCACTGTAACCGCAGTCTCCCAACACCATTGATACCACACAGACCAACCGCTAGAACCAGCAAGCGCCGGCAATGAGTTTTCGGCAACCAGGCCGGTCTTTCAAATGTGCCACAATGCACCTACGCTTTTTTTTTCTTTTAAATGGCAACCACACTAATACTCTTGCCCATAGCTAAAAATTTCGATTACTCCGAATACCCCTTAAAATCATTACGGAAAACGTCTCTCAACGTTCCGTATAACACGACGCTCAGCTAAAGAATTCAACTGATCCCTGAGCACATACCAAAATAACAAAGGGTAATGCAATTTCGTATACTAACACGCTTATTTGCTGAATGTAGTTTCATGTCAGCCCATGTTTTTAAAGAACGCACAAGACTTTGCTGTGCGCTCTAGCATGACATCTTACTCTCATCCAAAGAGCGCCAGCATACCCACACGCACCTAACCATAGGCGATATCTCTCTCACCTAGGTATCTTTAAACCCTCATCTGAACGTGAATTTTCTCAAGGAACAAACGCAAGGAACAATCACACTTGATGTACACGTCAGGAGTGCGTAACAAAACAGGCGTTAATTTTGCGCTAAAACTTCTGTACCGAATGTTTATCCCCATGAGCATTTCGAAAATTGCTTTTGTTTGGTTTTATTCTAAAACCTTCCCAAACATTGCTCATTTACTCTATTGAAGACGGCATGCGATGCCGCGCTTAACTAAAGGGCACGAAGTATAGAAACTCCGGCGCCGCTCGACTACGCTACCGCGCTTTCAAAACTAGCGGGCGTACCAAATCTTCATTTGCGACTTGCGAGCTCGTATCTTAAAAAAACTCCTTTCACGCAGTCGGTTGAGTGATGCGGGCCACTGCTCCCTCATAACGCTGAACAATTCAACTCGAAATTTTGACAAAGCTTACACGCAAACAAAATCTAGAGGGAAGAAAAAAAGTATCCAAGCAAACTAGCTGTGGAGATGACACAGGAACACCACTTTAAAACCCAATATAACCAAACAATTATGTTTCCAAAAAAAAAACTCCTGTGTCCGACTCTCCCGTCTACAGCTGTCGCTCCCCTTTCAGCCGTACACGCGGCGGTCGTGGTCTTCGATTCTGAAAACGCGCGAGACAACAACGTGCACGAGCAACAAGCTGAACTGCAGCGTTACGCCTCATTCGCGATTTTGGCGGGCTTCTGTCAGTTCGGCGTAGGTGACCGGAGCGATGCGTGGGACAGAGTGGCCATGCCTTCTTTGGGCTAGCTCGCGTGTGGTATTTAGCTATTGTGGCTTTTCCCTTTCCTTTAGGACCCCTTCTACAATCCCGTTCCCGCAAAGCTTTAAATCTCCTGCGTACATTCCGTCGCGGGGATGCGCGCTGGGGCCTACCCTTCCACCGGTGGAACCTTACTTTACGCCACAAAGGACCTTTCTTTGAACTGGCTGGTAACCTACTCTTGGGCCGCTCGCCCGGCTGATTGCCCCCTCTTTCACCCCTTCGCTTTGTCGCTCGCGCACGCCTCTCTCGTTTCCGGCGACGTCTGCGACCGACCTGTCCTGCACCGCTTGTAAATTCGTTGCAGGTTGAGTTATCAATGGTTTTACTGCTCAAGGGTGCCTCTGCACCACCTGCCACAGTGTTTCGGCACTTTGATTTCTTGGTTCTGTCACCTTGTCCGGCCGATTCACCTGTGCTAACGCTGTACTCAGGTGCGCCCTGAAACGTTCTGTGGATAGAACGGAAAGACCGGCGCTCTCCACGCAATTCCATTCGCGAACCCGCTTTCCTCTTACCTTTCGTCCGGTTGCTCGGACGCATGCAATGTAATTTTGACGCTGCTGCAAAGCTCTTATTTGCTACGCTGACAGGTTTTGCGCCTTCTTTTACACGCGTAGTACTGTTCGTCTTTCTCGCGGATTTGCGACGTCTCTTTCGTCTGCGCCGCTTTTTGCGTGTCGCTTCCGAGCCTCCCGATCGCATCTCACACTCGTGAACCCTCTCACAGCTTTCGTCAGCTGTCTCAGTCGCGCGGTCTAAATGATTTTCGCCTTGGTCATCTTTATTCTCACCCTCTAGACCGGCGGACTGGTTAACACACTCAGGAACAATGCAGCTGTTTCCCTTCGAAAAATCTTGCTCGCATTCCTGAGAGCTGTCTGCAACTGCACTGATGTTGTTCTCTACGCTCGCTGCTTCTGAGCCTTCTCCGGTGTTCTTGCCTACTTCGACCTCATTTGCAAGATCCACAATCGCGACAAACCCAGTTGAGGTCTGTACCAGTTTTTCTACAGCTATTCTAGCTGTTTCGCTAACAGTTAACTGGCAAAGCACCTCGTCGGCCTCTCTACTCAGCGCAGCTTCATTCGCAGCACTCAAACTCGATTCGCCTTTGAATCCGCTGCTATGTTCACACGTGCTAGCCTTCTCTAAAGCTCTGGGCTGCACCTCGCACTTCTCGTGCTCTACACTTGCGGATGGCTGAATCTTCCACCGCGTTGCCTCGACTTTTTGTTCCGACAGTTCAATATCTAGGCTGAGTGCTCGCTCGAACTCTTCACCTCGCTCCCGTTTTTCTATCTCCCATTTGCTCTCACTATTCACCTTGGTGCTATGAGAGACACGCGGACCCCTCTCAGGCTTGGTGTTAATACCAGCACACCGCCGCGCGTTCTTCAATGGAGCGTTCATGAGCTTGCATTCAATTTGCTTTCTGTCAATTCTGGTGCGGAAGCACCGCAGTAAGGCTGCCTTAGCTACATTGTAACTGTTGAACTCGTCCTCGGAAAGGTACCCTATTCTACCAATTAAGTCGCATGGAAAGACACTCAATAAGGCGATAGACCAATAGTCTTCGTCGAGCCCTAGGTCTGTGCAAACATTCTCGTAAGAGGTTAGGTAACTCTCTATATCCTCGCCCTCTTCGAATGGATGGATCCTCGAATTTACTTGAGACCATCTAAGGCACTGTATTGATCTTCTTGTCTCTTCCAGTTTTACCTTAAGGCTTTCCTGACGCTCCTGTTCCTCACGCCTTTCCTGACGCTCCTGTTCCTGTTGCTTTTGAATCTCGTTCCACGTTTCTTTAATTTCTTCACTGGTCAGATTCAAGCCCTCGATAGCGCCAATAATTGGGTGTTTCTTCATCCCCGCATCTACTTCTGCTCCCAGCTTCTCCCCCAGAATCAGTAGCTGATTCTTCAACAAACGCTTCCAATCCATGACAGGGAACTAGTGTGGTGCAGCTCACTCTCTACCCAGAAGTTCCGTAAACAACTGCTTCTGTGGTAGCCTCTACCAGCGAAAAGATTGCACTTCTATCTTATCAGCCTGGCAACCAAAAACCAAAGCCAGCACTCACCAGTCCACAGCTGCCAGTCTCCATGATCTCGGCGTGTTGTTGATTCTCCGTCCTCCAGGCTCACATCCAACCGCTTGCCATCCAGTTGTTAGGGATGGGAAGGAAGGTCGCTGCTGGCATCCCACTGCTGCCAACCAGTTTTTGCGCGTCGCGGCGACCGCAGTCTGCGGGTAGCGGGGCCGATCGCCGTCACTCCGTCGAGCCAAGGACTAGGGGAGAGCTTTGAGCAAACTTAACGGATTTATTTACATCTCTACAGTGAGTTGTCGAGATGACAGAAGAGAAGAGAAAAACTAGTGGTTTCACAAATCACGAGCGTGGTGGTTAAACTTTACATAGTTCAGAGGCAGGTTCAGAGCGACGTCCAGCACTCTGCCGCGTCGTTTTATGCCCTGTCGGGCTCCTCCTCTACGAGTCGACCACCAATCACGCACACACAGGTGAGGGGGCCGAGCATGCAAGGTCCACGTGAACACTGCACTTTGGTGGCGCCAGCAGGGCTCTTCCTCGTCGTGTGTGAGCCTTTAGTCGAGAGTGCCCACGATCCTGGCCGCATACTTCAGAGGGTCCGCCGATTTTGTTCGCTCAATTAGCGGGGCGATCCGCGGCAGCCGCCGTGGTCTCCCCCAGGAAGACGCCGTCCCTGTTGTCCTCTTGGTGGCGTCGCGGCGTGTTGGCGACACTACGTCTCGTACTCCGGGACAATGCCTGGCGGGCATAGGCAGTCAGCCGATCGGCTACTTGACAATGGATTAAAGAAGCGCCGATCTTTTGAGAGGTGCCCGGTTCGTGGAATCCTCTGGGGAGAGCCCTTTGACCAGCGCAGTCGTCGTCTGCCGGTTAACGCGCTAACGATGCGTGGCTGGCCCAGGTGGGAGATAGAGCGGCGGCTCCAAAACCCTCTTTGGCGACATTCCACGCCGTTGGTGCCGCTGTCAATCAGTAGGCGCCGAATCGTGGAGTCGGCCTCTCTTGCTTCCTCCGTCCAGCCGTGGCGAGACTGTCCTTTCGGCACTAATCCGGCGTGGCAAATGACCCGCTGGGCAAGGCATAGCTTGATCGCTACAAGCTGCACTGAATGAGCCTTAACAAGGAGCATTGTATATTACGCATGCTATCAGCTTCATTTTTTTAAACACAACTTAGAAGAAAACACACAACCCATTCTAGATGCTGTTTTCACATCTTCAGATAAATTACAAAAACAGGATAACGTTCAGTGAATTAGCAATTGTGATAATAGCTAATTAACACGATAACACTAGATCAACGGTGCTTTCGTTCATTACCTTCAATGTGTCTTCTCCAGGACGCATCACGCCAACCGCAGTCATCTCCTTAGTCTTTCTCCGCACTGTTTTTGACACGTGCCCCGCCGCGGTGGTCTAGTGGCTAAGGTACTCGGCTGCTGACCCGCAGGGCGCGGGTTCGAATCCCGGCTGCGGCGGCTGCATTTCCGATGGAGGCGGAAATGTTGCAGGCACGTGTGCTCAGATTTGGGTGCACGTTAAAGAACCCCAGGTGGTCTAAATTTCCGGAGCCCTCCACTACGGCGTCTCTCATAATCATATAGTGGTTTTGGGACGTTAAACCCCACATATCAATCAAGCACTGTTTTTGACACGTCACCCCTTTGACTTCGCTGTGTGTCGCCTGGTTTAGTAGTTATGGCGCTCAAATGCTATCCCGAATTTCGCGGAATAGATTATTATTACTAATATTATTATTATTATTATTATTATTATTATTATTATTATTATTATTCGACATGGTTGAAATGATAACTCTGTTCAGCAGGCAGCCTGTTTTAGTACGCTCCTCAGTTGCGTTCATGTTCAGGCTGACTGAAGCTGCCAGCCTGGCTTTCGCGAAATCAGTCATTGATTGATTGATATGTGGGGTTTAACGTCCCAAAACCACTATATGATTATGAGAGATGCCGTAGTGGAGAGCTCCGGAAATTTAGACCACCTGGGGTTCTTTAACGTGCACCCAAATCTGAGCACACGGGCCTACAACATTTCCGCCTCCATCGGAAATGCAGCCGCCGCAGCCGGGATTCGAACCCGTGCCCTGCGGGTCAGCAGCCGAGTACCTTAGCCACTAGACCACCGTGGCGGGGCTCGCGAAATCAGTCGCGTGGACCTCATTTTCATATGCTTTGGTGTTTCGGAGCCAACTTAATGGTAATATATTGAGTTTCACGTGCGGAAACAATTGTGAGGCACGTTTTAGTGAAGTGCTCCCACAAATTTTGACCATCTGATGTTCTTTCACGTATACTGACACCGCGCAGGACACAGGCCTCGAGCATTTTGCCCCCACCAGAATGCGACAGCTGGGGCCAGGATCGAACCCGTCACCTTCCGGTTAACAGTCGAGCAGCATGACCCCTGATCCACCGTGGCGAACGTGGGAGCAGACATCTCGTCTTTCTACGTGCCTCTCTGGTTCTTTAGGAGAGTGGCAGTTGGAAGAGCATTTTTGATTACTCCATTGTAGCATCCGACCCGATCCTGGCTTTTGTATTCAAACGACCGGAATACTTTATAGCGTAGCGTGACATTCGAGACGCATGCGCACATACCCACGGCACCTCGAACATAGCGATTACTGGCGTTGTTCCACCAAGAAACTCGCAAAATATTGGTAGGCCATCAAGCACCGCACTTTTCTTCACTTCTACACACAACACTCTCGTCAAAGATGTCACCAGTTCAAAGCCAGTGACGAAGCAGTCGTTTGAACAATTTTGAAAGTCGCTATTAATTAAAAACTATTCAATGCTTGTCTTAGGCTTTCCTCAATTGTGACGGAGGATCGACCTACTGCACTTTCATAGCGACGTTTTGTTGCATGATTAAAAAGAAGTTGGCAGATACGTACTGTGGGAATCGATAATTTGCGAGGCACGATTGAGGAAGATTAATATGTCACTTTAATCAAATGAGCATAATGCTACGCAGCGGACGGATGTAGTACACAGTAAACACAAGTAGAAATGTTATGCGTGCTCACGTATCTAAATAAGAAGCAAGTATGTTGTTTATACTCACGTAACGACGGCACATCTAACGTTTCCAATACCAGCAGTGGTAGGCTGATACGTACGTGACATGCCCGTCGTGATTCGCATGTTAGGATCTGTAATTCATGTTCGCAATACAGTGACGCCATTCGATTCATATGGAGGTGTATATCGCGCTAGGGAACCGGCTAGAAGCGCACACTAGCGTGGTATGTAATTTATACCGTACATGACTACCATATCATGATTATCATGTTTGCGCCTGCCATTTGTATTCGTCGTCTATTCACGTCACGTAATACCAAATTTGATATATGTGAAGTAAGCGAAACAGCCAAGAGCACGCTATGAGCGTAGCATGTAGTCATGTTTTACATGCCACGCATGCCATGTTGTCATGGTTGGACGTGTCACTTACCTTCGTCATCCATTCACGTCATTCATCCAATTTAGTATATCTGAAGCTAGCGAAACAACTGCAGGCGCACCATGAGCGGGGAATTCAGTCATGACTTACATGACATGCATGTCATGAATTCCACGTTAGGTTTGTCACTTAAGTTCACCATGTAATCATGTCGTACCATACGGGTTTTGCAATATGTCATGTGAACGAAAACACGGCAAGATCAGCAAGGCCATGAAAGGTAAATCATGACATTCATAATATACTTGTCATAATTTTCATGTTATGAATAGTAACTTATGCTCGTCATACAGTCATGTTATGCCGTACCAATTTTGATATCAATACCATTAAAGAAACGGCAGGGAAAGCTATAGGTCATAGGCGGCTAGATAGATAGATAGATAGATAGATAGATAGATAGATAGATAGATAGATAGATAGATAGACAGATAGATAGATAGATAGATAAATAGATACGCTTAAATTCGCTATAGTTCGCCAAAAATGTTTCGCATTTGATACACTTGAACGCGATAGTGATATTCTGCCTCTAGTGCGTATTTGAAACACTTAGCGCATAGGACCTCTTCGAACTTGCTATGCACCAACTATGTGGCCTTAAGGGAATAGGCGTGGTGATGTGTGCCTTTTGTACTGAAGGACAGGCCATCAAGTCATTATGATAATCACATGTTCTGACGCCCCATGACAATGTATGCTTGTACATTGTAATATTTCATGTTGTATTGCGAAGAATGTGTACTAGACCCGTGTGTTTTTAAAACGAGTTGCTTTCCCTGCATTTCCAAGCAGATGAAGTTATTTGCACTATAACTACAAGCAGACGCGTGGCTTTGCGGTAGACCACCCGCTTGCCACGCAAACGATCCAAGTTTGATCTCCACTTATACCCAAATTTTTTATTTACTTTATCTGCATCTTCTGAATTTTTTGGTGACGCAGAATACGATGATTTTTCGCTCACAACCAATGGCGCGAAGGCCAGAATTTTCGCGAAACCATCTTTTTAGCGCTTTCGCGTTAATAGTAGGTAGTAAACCGATGGTTATGAAGGGTACATTGGCTGGATTCAAATTGAAGGCAAGCGCGTGAAAGGGAGACGGAAAAATGGGCGGAAAGATGAAATTCAAAAAGTTTGCAGTTATATTGTGACAGCAAAAAAGACTGGATCGTGTTGATCGGGTTGATCAGGCTGTAATCAGTCAGATGATTATGATGATGAAGTAGCCTGTAGCAAGAAGCGAGAATAACCAGAACAGCATCATCTTTTATACCATTCGCTGGAGTCGAAAGTAACAGGCAAACCAAGGCATAACAAAACTCATAAGTGAGGGCACTTTGCTCTAAGCGAATGCGTGTGTAGGAAACATTCATGCTATCAGATCAATGAGTTTTGCGCGCAGCTTCACTCACATAATCAAACTGTATAACAGCTAGATTTTTACAGTATACACTCTAAAAAGAAGTAACGGTATTAGCAAAAGTTTGAGGAAGTATGAACTAGTCGTACTATTACCTACCTATGTAAAAACTGCAGGCAGTACGTTTTTGTATTCCCCTTCCCTAATCCCCCAGAATAGGAAAGCCAACGGGAAGTCTTCCTAGCTAACTTCCTCATCTTCTCTCTTTCTGTTTATTTCCTTCCTCCAGGCAGTAACTGCCAAGATAGTAACTTTACTTGACAAGCTCAAGAACAAAAAAGTTAACGCCAGTTTTACGCCTGTGAAATCGCAGTTAAGGGCGGAGCTGTCATGCAAGTGCCATTACGTTTGAGTTTTTTTAAATGTTTCTTTATATTATTCGTCTATTTGGACAATATTTCTTTTTCTCCATATCTCTTTCTAGATCTTCTTTTTCTTCCGTTTTCTCTTGACTTTTGATATTTCCTTCTCTTTCATATTCCGTCCTCCAAACTCTCACATCCCTCTTTTTCACCCTCAGTTCTAATTCTCACGCCTTGTTGGGCTATATTGTACATGGTTGTGCCGCGGTTCACCCTCCCACGCCCTCCTCAGTTTCCTCCTCCATTTACTCTTCCTCACCTTAACAGCAGTCCTGCTAACCCTCACTTACCTTTCCAATCTCCTTGCTAAACTATACTATACAGGGCTATGCCAGGCTGACACTAAATGGAGACATCAACTTCATTCTATATTGATCAACACAAGTTTACGTTGCACTTTTTCTACCCTAAAGTACCCTTTTATGCACGTTTGCTGGAGATATTGTGCTTTGAGGCGAGTTTAAAAGTGACAAAATGACCAAGACACAAAAAAGTGAAAAAATAAATATACCATGCAGTGGGTAGCCATGAACTGCTTCGCTTTGTTATGACGACGTGGCTTTCTCGGAATGCCTCAACACCCGAAACAGACCTGTGAAAATTTTGAAATTTGAAAAACAGCAAAATGTAAGTTTCTTTAAGGTTGTCAGCCCTATAGCCTCAATGTATTTTAGGCCACTTTTATGTGCCTGTTTTCCTATAATCATAAAGAGTACATCAATGATTTTACTATCTTTGTGATCATAAGCCATTGCTATTTTTACTGAAGCAAAATTATCCTTGAAACTTGTAATGCTAAGTTTTTGTTTTTTTTTACTTGAGGTACCTAATTATCACCTGTTTATTGGTGATAGATGTCGTTTTAAAAATAAAGCACTTCCTCACACGAAAATAATTCTGCTTCAGTATATTTTCTAGCGCGATCTCTAAATACTTGCTGGAATATATGTTGAGAGAGAGAGAGAATTTATTTACAGAAAGGTAGAGAGGTCGGCCTGAGCTATAGTTTGCTCTGGCCTGCTACTCTACACTGGGGAAGGGTGACTGGGGAGTGAAAGAGTAATGAATGACGATGGTAAGTTAGAGAGATGATATGTTCTTATTAGGCTGGGTAACTCTACAGACGTGCATCCAGTCCAGTGGCTTCTAAGAAAGCGATGACTGCTAGTATAACCACATGTGTGCTACTGGCGTCAGGCCAAGGACCTAACACAACCTCATCGGTTAATAGTCGACTAATATATCTCCAATCGAAGATATCAGTTGCTGACGTTCGCTTGCATATGCTGGACAGTCGCAAAAATATATGTTCGAGCGTTTCTGGTAACCAACAGTGACCACAATTGGGACCTGTGTCATTACAGCCAATCAGGTGGGTGTAACGTCTCGTGTAAGCCACACCGAGGCGAATGCGGTGGATAATGCATGAGATGCTTCGCTTTAACTTGTGAGGCATACGGAACTTCATTTCCGGGTCCCATTTGTGCAGCCACTTGTGCTGGTGTTTTGGTTTCTGCCAGTGCTCTAAGATGGAGTTGCGCATTACGCGTCGAAGTTGGATGTTAGTATCTTGTCGAGAAAATGTGATGCACACTTCCGGGGCACTATTTAAAGCTCTCTTAACTTCAGCGTCCGCCTCTTCATTGCCCATTATGCCACAATGAGCAGGTATCCATTGATATGTTACATGATGTCCATTTTTTGTAGCAATGCCAAGAAGCTCTGCTATTTAAATCGATAAACTATGATATGGATCTTGTCTCATGAAGCCATCGATGGTTTGAAGAGCAGCTTCGGCATCGCACAGTATCGCCCATTTACAAGCGGGCTCTGTCGACATGAAACGTATTGCCTCCCGAATAGCAACAAGTTTCAGGCTGTTGATGTGGTCTTGTGATCTATCTTGAAACGTCGAACTATCTTCATCTGCGGGATAAAAAGGCTGCGGCGGAGGTACGCGACGTGGTAGATCCATCAGTGTATACGTGCGCCATACCGTCGTACATAGTATAAATGTTCAGCAGTGTAAGTTGCTTTATGCCGATCGATGATACAAGGGACTTCTTCATAATCCCAGGAATTTGAAGTATGACAAGTGGTCTAGGCAGGAGCCACGGAGGTGTCTCAGGAACACGTGGGGGAGAGAATCTTGGCGGTATGATGTTCTCGAGCCGCGATATAACTCTTGAATAACTGCAGTCTCGGTGGCTGGCAGGGAGCGCTGATAGGGGATGTTGCCTGTGTCGAGTCAACAGGCGAAGGTGGACTCGAAGATGCTCGCAGAGCACATATACTTTGATTGGACAAGCCGGAACTTCGGCGAGAGTTCCCTTGGTTGATGTGCATTGAGGTATGCCCAAACATGTGCGCGACCCTTGAGCTTGGATGCTTTCTAGCGTGCTCGCACAACTGGGCTTCGTGCTTGAAAGCACGGGCATGCTGTATCGTAAGTACCCTACGAATAAAGATTGGTACAGTTGCAGGAGAGCTGCCTCCGAAGGGCCCCATCTTGCTCCGGCCATGACCCGAAGAACGTGGACAAAACTCTTGAGCTTTGACTTCAAGGCTGTGACGTGTTTTGACCACGATAGTTTCTGGTCGAGGATAACACCCTTGAGTTTGTGTTGCGCAATAGCACGAATTTCTGTTCCATTCACAGTTAGCGGGTATCTTGTCATTTGTTTTCGCGTAAATGCAAGCACTGCGCATTTTTCAGTTGACAGTGCGAGACCCTGACGACGTAGGTACCTTGCTGTGATGGTCACTGCACGTTGCAGTCGAGCACGCAGTTGGGGGCGCGTAGCTCCAGAAGCCCAGATGCAGATGTCGTCCGCATATGTGCTCAGCTTCACCGTGTCAGGAAGTTCAGTAGCAAGTCCAATCAAGGTGATGTTAAAATGTGTCGGACTGAGAACACTCCATTCACCACGGTGAATGTTATAATGGTCTGTATCTCCATCACTTGTTGCATATACACGGTACGGTCGCTAAGGTAGCTCATGATCCATGCATACAGTCGTCCGCCGATTTCTAGATCCTCAAGCGCATCAAGGATGGCATAATGTAATACATTGTCATAGGCGCCTTTAATGTCAAGAAAAACAGCAGCCACTAATCTGCCTCGACATCTTTCCGGTTCAACATCGGAGACCAAGTTGACGGCCCCGTAAATGGCTGATCGGCCTCTCCTAAAGCCATTCATGAACGCAGGAAAGCGATTATTGCTCTCTAAGAGCCACTATAATCTCGACAATACCATCCTTTCCATGGCTTTGCCAACGCAGCTGCTTAAGGCGATCGGCCGGTAAGATGAAAGCTCATTAGGGCACTTCCCTGGGTTAAGCAGTGCGATTATGCGGCTGCACTTCCACTTATCTGGAACATTTCCCGACTCCCAGGAGGTGTTGTAGTAAGATAACAGGATCTGTCGTGCTTCTGTATCAAGATGGCGAAGTGCAGCGTACGTAATTCCGTCCGGCCCGGGTGCCGATGAGCGTCGGGAAAGTGAAATTGCAGCGTCCAGTTCCTGCGTTGTAAAATGCACTTCGAGGCGTTCGTCGAAACACTGGGGCACCGTGGTGGTAAAAGTTTGGGTCACAGTGTGAGTGGTGGAAACTACAAGGCCACAGTAGTCCTTAGCTACCTCTAATTCACTTCGACCCTGATGTAGAGCCCCCGCACGGAATGGTCAATTTTGTTGTGGAGAAGATTGTAGACTTCGTACTATCCGCCAGATTTTTGAGAGAGGCTGTCTTGGGTCTAAAGAACCGCAGAACGACCTCCATCGTTGCCTGTCCAGCTTGTCGAGATGCCGAAGAACGTGTCGTTGAGCTTGACGACAGGCTGAGAGGTCTGACGGTGATCTTGTTCTTCTGTATCGCCGTTCTCCGCGGCGACGGATAGCACGAAGGGCCTCGTATTGTAAGTCGATAGCTGATAGTTGCAGCGGAATAGTAACTGGTCTTGTTGTGTTACGCAAGGACGAAGAAATGATGTCTTGTACTTCGGATGGTGCAGTAGTGCGCTGACAGCTGGTTTTCACAGATGACTTGAAGAGACGCCAGTCTGTCTGATGAACGCAGCGTGTGGCTGAACGGTGGTACCGCCTAAACTGAACATAAGTTGGCAAGTGATCACAAACATGAGTCTCTATATCCGTGGACCAAGCTGCAGAAGACAGGAGACTCCTGGATACAAATGTAATGTCGAGGCAGCTGCTGTAGGAAGTACCGCGAATGAAAGTGGGCGATCCGTCGTTCAGCACCCTTAGTCCAAAATTACACACGAAGTCGCACAAATATCTGCCACGGCCGTTCATTACAGTGCTACCCCAGAGGGGATGATGAGCGTTGAAATCTCCAATGACAATGTGGGGGCTCTGAGCAGCCTGAAGCACAGACCTAAGGTGAGAGCAGTCCATCTTCGCACTTGGATGGATGTATCCTCCAATAACTGATAGCGTGCGCCTCTTATACATTAAAGTCAAGCAAACGTAATCACTCATTGTGTGCGACAGAATGTCATGTCGTACGTACGTCATATCGTGGCGTACACAAACTAGCACCTTGCTTGCACGGTGATCAGAGCGAGATCAAAGCTGGACGTACCCAGATAAACGGAATGTAGAATCCATGTTTGGTTCGCAGATGACAATAACTGGGAACTGGTATTTCAATACCCGCTGTCTGAAATCAGAGAGATGGCCATGTAAACCACGATCATTCCACTGCATAACAAGCGTCTGTCGCATGCGATCTTCGAACATCGAGGCCATGTTCGCTTACTGAATAACAACAAGAAGTGGCTCCAGCACCTCAAGTAACTGGACAGCAGCTTTTGCCGCCGGAGTGTTTAGACCACTAAGGATCTTGCGCATTGAACCCATCAAATTTCTAAGCATACTCTTGATGTCATTATTATCCATCTTGTCGTCCTGCTCGCTGCGTTCAGCAGCATTATGCGTGGAAGGCGTACACGTGGGTCTTGATGGTAAAGAAGGCCACTCCGAAGTATTACGGGCCGGTGTTTGGTTGGCTCGTCCATTCGTCGGCTGTAAAGGTACGAAAGCACAGACATCTTCATTTCTGGCCGGTAAAAGCAAGTGACGAGAAGGTGAAGCCTGGACGTTTGATGTCAGTTCTTCAACTCGGTTAGCACTGCTCCCTCGTTTGCGTCGGTGTCGTCAACAACGTGTACTGCGCCGGACAGCCCTTGCAGCTTCTCTGTGCGTGGAGTGGTCTCTAACCATCTTCTTCATGATAGTTATTTGGTTCCTCATTTTAGGACAGTCCTTTGAGGTTGCGTCGTGGGCACCCTTCGGTTAGGACATTTCGTGGCAGCGTTGAAGTTGCCATCGTCATGAGGTCCACCACATCGTTTGCAAGTTACCACACCTTACTAACTGCACTTACATGCCCGAATTTCAAACATTTACGGCACTGTAGAGGCCTCGGTACATAAGGGCGTACCGGATGACGCACATATCCAACCTTGACGTGAGTAGGCAACGACTCGGATTCGAACACTACTTTCACACAACGTGACCGTCCAAAGCGGTAAAAAGCAATTACAGGAGCCGTCGAAGAAAGCAATTTCTCGAGGTTTGAGCCTGTAGTCTCTTCGACCACATCATAAATGACGCCCATCGTAGTTGCCTTGTCGTACGCGGAAAACGCGCGCACTGGAATGTTTCCCAACTGGACAATGGCCTTCAGCGTGTCCAGTATAGCCTTTGAAGTAACCTCCACCGAGAAGATGTTCTTGCGGGTATTTATGCGTATTTCCTCAACCTGGCCAGGTGCGATACGTTCTAAATACTCCGACAAGATTTGCCTATTTATAGTGTTCAGGACGTCTGTCGTCGTTGTCGGCATGTACGAGATCGTGAAGGACTGCGTGCTACTCGCCTTTTTCGGTGCCTGTCGACCGGCCGGCGACGTCCTTCTGATATTTCTCTTCAGACGGCGGCTTGGAACAGTGGTGAAATCATTGTCCGAGGCCATGTCTTCAGTGAAAGAGCCATCAGAAGCGTAACTGTGCACCACGTTGGGGCCGAAGCGGTCACTCACATCGGACGCACCCTGATGAGACGGTCCAGGGCCCGGAAGCTGGGCGGGGTTTTGGTCCCCCATTTCACGGGACCACGTCCCCCAGTGTTCTTGTCTCAGATTGCAGAGGTCGCAGAGAAAATCGAGAAAACTTCGAGAGCTGAACGCTGGAGCTGTTCTCTGCGATCGCTTCTTCTTCCCCCTCCTTGGAATATATGTTTCTAGATACAGGGGTTTCTGGGAAAAAGGTACGTCAGTACAAAAAAAGAATGTTTCAAGATAATTGTGTTTCAAGTGGAAATTATGCTTTGTTTCAAAAGTACCACAAAATAACAGCGAATCGAAGGACATTTTTAATAGGCACCAGCTATATACTCATCACCAGTATTGCTTTTTATTTTTGAGTTGAGGCGTCTGGCCAGGCGGTTCTTTGTCACCTGCTTCGCAGCTGTGTCAGCGAAGTAATGTCGACGCAGGTCAAGTGCGCGTATAGACCCTGCACTGTGTAGCGACCTGACGAAATGCCAGACGAGTTCAGCACATTGACACGAGATATATTGCAATCATTCGAGGTGATTAAAACGTCAAAATTGTATATTTTATTGTTAGTTGTCCAAGAAACACATTTTTTTTTGGAGCGCGGTGCCACGCGGCATTAATGAACAACTGGTAGGGGTTTTGAGTTTTCCCATGGAGGAATTTCGCAAGTGATTCGAGATTAGCAAGTTGCTCATAAATTGGATTAACAGCCTCAAGAACAGATGCCGGAAAGTGTTCTTTGTGAACGTGTGGTTTGCCACTGAACTGAGCTTTGTTGAATTTGCACCATGTATCAGTGTCCTTCCGGCAAAGTATGTAGGTTGGATTGATATTCGTTGATACCATGTGAAAATATGTGGCCCAGACAGCCTTTGGCGTGTACTCTAAGCTGCCTATATTTCTTCTAGTAGCTAAGCTATAATACTTTTGGAACTCTGCGAACTCTGTGTCCGAGAAACAGGTTTTTTGGAGCGTGCTCCCACACGACATCGTTGAACGACTCATTGGGGTTCTGACTTGACGGCGTACTCAATCTCATTTTAAACTTGGACACCAAAAAATCATGCGGTCCCGATAGCATCCCGACAGCTTTCCTAGTTAGATACGCTCTTTGGTGTAGCAGATATTGTTTTCGTCAGCGACACTTCCATCCTCTTGGAAACGTGCTTCCATCCTTCCCTCATTTAAATCAGGCAATGCTTAATTATTAAGCAGTTGTAGATCCATCTATTTAACATCACGTTCTTGTAAAATGATAGAACATAATATTTTCAAACATATCATGGAATTACTTGAAACGGAAAATATCTTGAGCTCTTTGCAGCATTGTTTCAGACGTAGTTTTCGCACCATTACTCAACTGACAGAACTCGTTCATGACATCAGCAATAGGTGACCAGGTTTATAACATATTCATCAATTTTGACAAGGCCTTTGACACTGTATCTCATCCTAAACTATTGCACAAATTGTTTGTCATACTGAAGAAAGCATCATTGGTTGGCTGGATATCCGACTTTCTTTTGCAGCGTTCACAATATCTGTGCTTCAGTTGTACTAACTCACCTTCAATGCCGGTTTCATCAGGCGTTCCCCAGGGTGCTGTGTTAGGACCCCTCTTATTCCTACTTAACATCAATGACCTCCCTTAGCACACTCCTGTGAAAATACACCTTTTCGCAGATGACTGTGTCCTTTATCGTGCTGTTACATTGCCACTGGATCATGCTATTCAAAACAATTCATTTTCCGATTCTTGTAGCCGGTCAAATTCTTGGCAAATGAATATTAATTTCTGCAAGACAGTCATGTCATTCACCAGACGTTCATGGCCGTTGACTTTTGACTATGGTTTTAACAATGTCACTCTGTGTAGGGTGTCCGAATATAAGTATCTTGGTATTCTTATGACACATAATTTATCATGGTCGAAACATATTGATTTCACATGCAACAAAGCCCTTAGGAGCTTGGGTTATTTACATCGTACGCTCCGTCTTGCTCCCCAGGAAACCAAACTGCTTACTTACAAAACTCTTATTCACCCCATTCTTGAATATGGTAGTGTGGTTTGGAACCTCCATAAGAAATGCGACATCAAGAAATTGAATCTGTTCAAAAAAGAGCTATGCGCTATGCAAGAGATACGACAGGCATTTTTCTCTCACGAATTTCCTTTCACCGTTAGGTCTCACTACCATTGCCAAACGTCGCAGTTGTTGAATGCCTCAAATTTTTGCACAACTTAATCAATTCTTCCCGCTTAAGCACTTTAGAATCATATCTCAAATTTTCCAGGCCTTTGTCTACGAGGAGTGACCATGCTCAACATTGCACCTTTTTTCACCCTCACTAACATGTCCCAAATATAGCTTCTATCCTTCAAATATAGAAGCCTGGAATATGCTGCCTGGAAGTGTTCATTAGCTATCACTTCAAGAATTTCTGGAAGCCTGCTCATGAATGTTGATTTCTTCCCTTTGTTTTTTTTGTGCTCCTGCAATAGCCTCATTGAGGCTGCAGCATGTAAAAAAAAAACCGACGCGCACAAAAAAAAAAAACAAAAGGAAAAGAAAACGCCCGTTAAGTACTTCTTTTACCTGCGGCTAAACATTGACTCGGCAGATGGCACTTGTTGCCAGACAAAGTATCGTTCCCATTAAACTCGGAAAAAAGATTAGTGCTCTTCATTTCGGCGCATTTTCAGCTGCCCACGTGTGCACTCAAGTGAAGCGTATTTAAGAGGGGTGAAGGCGGCCGCCGCATATAGGTTTCGAAATATTTGATTTTTAGACAGAAAGAAATCGCGCTAGAACAAATAAATGATTCATTCTATTTAAAAAAAAAGCTGCAGATGTCAAATTGTGCAAACAGAAAAAAAAACAATTTTTTCAATATTTTTGCTTACCTTGTCTGCTTAAAAGGTACACTAAAGGCAAATATCTAGCCATCGTTGATGGCTGAAAAAGCGATCCAGAAACTTCGTAGCACTACTTTTCTGACATGGAGATGTTTACTCCGAAGTAAAATGACGTTTTAGTGGTCCACACCGTGTTAGCGCACTTGAAGTCACTGGCCTGAAAACGGGCCTCTTTGACGTAGCGGTTGCCTCGTACAACGCTGCCCGCCTTTACTGCACGGCCGCCGTCATACGCTAAGGGTTGTAGGAATGCAGGGTTACTGGAGGACGGTGTCGACGCCTTCAGATGCTTTGTGCGACCACAGTCATAGACGAGTTTGCATCTGCCCAGAGTTTTCAAGGCGAAAATGATTAAAGAAGGTACTTTATTAGTAATTATGTCGTTGCAACTCATTCCCACCAGAGGTAGAAAACACGATGTTTCAAAAATAAAAAAAAAAATTGTGCTTGCCTGGTTCAAGTGCACCCCGCTTAACAACGCCACCTATCTAGCCTAACCAAGCGAAAACGGAACTTTTTCGACCACCTAATTGCGCTATTCCCCATAGCAACGTAAAGTGGTTCTTTTTTGCGTTAGTAAAACATAAACAGCGGAGCAGCGTTTCATTATGTGTTATAGTGGACGAAATGTTCTTTTTTCATTGCAGCTGGTTTGATTCTTAATCATTAATATTAGTCGGAGCCTTTTTATGTCATTTGGATAATTTTCGAATTTCCCAATCGTGGTGCGCATGATGCCGTACGTTTGCGTAAATTTCTGGAAAAGTATAACACTGCTGTTGATAATAATGTTGTTTTAGACGCTCTCAACCATTGATTTTTCACGCTGACGTAAATGGTCATATGCGTTTAGTGTCCCTTTGTTGAAAAGGGGTTGTTTGTGGAACTATCCTTTTATCCATACTTTTTGGACAATGAAACTTTGCTAAAAAGAATACCTATGACTCGTGAAAAAAAAAAAGACATGAATTCATGGGGCGTCTGTGTTTTAAACGTAACACCATGCAAATGTTAGTTAGGTGGAAAAAAGAAAGAAAATAATATGAAAATGAAGCAAGGCACTGTAAACATATATTACTCGTGTGCGAAAATATTTTACCGGGACAGGTTTCGAAATTTTGAGACCTAGCGAACGTCTGAAGTTGATTAAAAATCTCTAAAGCCCTTAACTGAGACATATTTAGAAAGTCATTTCGGATCCCAGTATGACAAATGACTAACGTCAGAAATTAGTTCAAAACTGTCTTGAACTGCTTCCAATAGATGACTTCACTGAAGAAGGAAAAAAAATTCCCTTGTTTTTCTCCTTTCTCACTTTTATCTGCTGAAAAACAAACGTTCTGATCGCATGGTAAGACTGCAAAATCTAGCACATTTTATTAAATAAAAGCAAAAGTAGGAAAACTTGTTGCTTTGCCAGCCGCTCCCAGTCCTCTAAATGACCTCGTGCCATGGCTGTTTTCTTCCTGAAATGCGACACGGAACTTGACTCTTTGAAAACATGAACGGATGTTGGCGTCGAAACTGAGATAAACCTTCAAGAGAAGTGAAGCTAGTGACGAATCAAGTCGAACGCGCGAAGTGGCAATAGGGGTTCAGTAACGTAACTTTCTTGGTGAGTTGGCTCATAGTAATAGGAATAAAAAATCAGCGAAAAACCACATGAAGACACCAAAAAGAACAACCACAAAGAACAAGCGCTGATTCTGTGTGGTTGTTCTTTTTTCCTGCATTAGTGTGGTTTTTCGCTGGTTTCTTCTTCCTATGGCCATAGACGTGGTGGTGGTCATGATGTGGCTTTTACAGGAGGTTTAACCTGACATATTCTGGCCGGTAGTTGCTCTATTTGAGCTTGTCTTTCCGGTATTGACGTTATAGCTTATTCAAATCGTTTCGCAGGAAATCCTGTGTTGGCGTCGACGTCACTTCTTTTCGGTCAAAACTGAGCGCTGTTCATGAGCTTAATGTCAAGGAAGATGCAAATAAATAAAATATCTGGTTTGAGTGGGAATCCATGGCATTCAGGGGGAGAAGCAAGCAGGTAGCAAACACAGAGCGTCACCGTCGATTGAAGCTACCTCGAAAAGAAACGCTATAGACCCTTTTTTTGTGTGTGTGTGTGGGCACCGCAATATTGATAGCGAGCGGCTCTTTTCTGGTCTGGCAACCCATCTGGCATGCGGGAAGCTCGCTATTTGCTTAAAAGGTAAGCGTGCGGCTGCAGTTTTATCTTTCTGCTTTTAGTTTTTACGCGGTGAACTTACACTGAAGCGATGCAGACTTATTAGAAAATGAGTCTATGAAACGTCTTGAGAAGATTCAAGTTCTCTTGGGTCAATACAGTACCCCGAACGAGTTCGCCTCTGTTGATGCAGTATATTCACAACACCGGCTTTCTGCTCCAAAAATGCGCAGTATTTTCAGGTCTTTCTTTTCCAGAATGAGCAACAACACTTCGAGAGCATAGTTAATGTTTTTCTTGAACTGTAGTCATCCACTTTTCGGAACAAGACTTTTTTACGCCGCATCGTCGCATCGGCTACTACTCTAGCATGAATCCGTGCGTTGGAGTGTAGTGGTTAGTCTTTATTTCGTGGCACTGATGGTTTTTGTTACCTGCGCACTAACTGTTGTCTAAATTGTTTCTCAACTCTGAAGGAGTGACCGTATCTTACTCTCTCGTTTGTTTTTACAGGTGTGCACTTGAATACAGCTCTTACATCAAACGACGCTTACGTGCCTGCGACTTTCATTTTTATCTTCTTTCCTTTAAACACGATATTTGAATGACTCTACGTGCCGCGATACTTTGACGTGTGATTGAGAGAAATTTTACGTGGGGCTGATTATCGGGGAAACACTGTCAGCGTTGGAATAGCTGTAGGCTGCATATCTTCCGTTCATAGCCGAGGTTGAACATCGATGTCGAGGTCGTTGCAGTTCGTTCGCCTGAGAAGAAGTGCTCTGAACATACCCGGGTACCCGCGGAAGGTACAAAGTTTTTCCTTTTTAAGTTTGCAAGTCATAGAAGCCGCTGCTCCTCGTCAACAGGAAAATGATGCAATTTGAACAGTCCACAGCCACGAAAAACTCCGCGTTCTGATGATGCACATGGCAAATTTCTTTCGACAGCAGTTTCCTTTTTTTGTAGTTGTTATTTTCGCCCCCCCCCCCCCCCTAAGAATAGCACAGTGGTTCCCTATGACCAATTCTTGGCTGTCATAGCAATGAAAAAAAAACACAAAATCGGCAGGTTGGCTTAATACACGGCAAATTGCTCGATTACGCCACACATACCACCATAAACACACAGACTCCAAGGCGTCGCCCGCATGCCAGGGAGGAGGAATGCGTTAGTTGCCAGACCGAACCTCCTCGCCCGGTCTATATGAATGTCACTTAGTACGACGAGTCACCGTGACGCATGTAATACTGCGTTGCAGAATCGTAGAGTGGCACCAGGCGTGAAAACATGGGAATCACGCAACTAATTTTAAAAGCCCATTTATTACAAAGCACCCAAGCATAATTAAACATCGTTATCACGAACAGCAACAGCAAAGCGTGCAGCTGGGTTAGTGTGTGCGACACTTTACGAACGCGTAGTGCGTACTTCGCCAAAAGGAGGATTATGGCGTTGGGTGCACTTTGCAAATGTACTTGCAATTACCATTCTAGGACAGTTTCAAGCGGCCAGTGTTATTAGCATACATGTTGATTTCATTGACACACAGCTGAAGTGCCCACCGAGAAGCGAAGACAGGCTAACGGCTGAGAAGGCGATGCGTAAGGGGCCCGATCGCGCCATTGCGTTGCACTTCAGAAGGTGAAGTTCAAGTGTCCTGCAGGTTTTTTTTGCATGTTCGCTAAGTGTTCACTTTGCCAGCCTCTCACAGATAACTAGAAAGAGGAACCTATATTTCCTTGGCAACCATCCGCACCCCTTCTGGAAACACAGTCCGTTCAAGGTACGTGTGGCAAAACCCTCTTTTTCTATTTTGTACATCAGCTTCCCCCTTTCACTGCTGAAGTGCTTGCAGGCTGAATTACAAGCCGCACGAATGCATTAGCTAAATACTGCGTTTATTGCGCCTTAAAATGAACAAAAAATGTGTTTTTGCCGGTATACTATTGCGCTATCGAACACGGGAACAGAGGAAGGCACACAGAACAACAAACGCCTTCATTATGCCTTCACTCGAAGCTTTTACTGCATCAGTGACACCAAAATTCAGACACTACGTGTTAAGAGCCGTCTCACGAATAACAATCAATAGCCATTTCAACCGAATAGCTGGTCTAGGACAAGCGGTATCACGTCTTCCGTTTACTGCCGTCCCTCTCATGGGCGCCGCGGCACCCGAGAGTGCCGAGTCGGCATCGCAGTTGTGCCGTTACGTTTATAAGCGGCTTGTTCGTGCGGAGATGGTCACGTGCAAAAAGAAGATACCCATTAAAGACATTCTGGTGCTACAAATGCTATTGTATAGAAAAAAGCGTGTCAAAATAAAACAAAACTAAAATTCATCGTAACACTAACCACTGTGCAATGTTCTAGTGAGCAAGAGGTCTTTGTGCACGATTCTTGCCTCAGGTGACTGCACTGTCCCGCGGCAAAATGAAAAGAGTCGAATTGTTTGCGGACTTAGTCTAAGGCGCACTCTGAAGAATCCGAGGTCCCCCAAGGAACTTGGAGTCGTGTAGAACCATGTCATTCTTTCACCAAATGTTCTTTGTGAAGCGAAGCCATTAGAATAGATTAAGGGCTACTGACTGTTATCCATCTTCTACTGTATTTGTCTCGAAGTGCACAGTTAAGAATCGAATGAAAAGATTTCTTGATGTTACTGTGCGGTATTCGTTAATCGACCACACCGCGCAGTGCTTCTTTCCGCTGCTTCATTCCTCCAAGCCTGGAATCGGACATTCCCTCACATGCACAGGAGGGCAACACATCTGTTGCTAAAGGCAACAAGGATGGCCATGCGTGAAACAACGATATTTGGCAGCACAAAATGACAAGAAACTCCATAAAAGATCAAATTACCTTATTATAAAAGGCTGATTGCCGACACAGCCCATCATCCAGATAGCATTTGTTACGGATAAATGGCGCATATGAGATCGTGAACTGTGTATACCCGCCTTTCTATACATTCGTCAGTGCCGGGTTTCTCACAAACTATGCCACCGCCACCAAAATTCGTAACGCGTAGATACTTCACTTCGAATGCGCGTCTAAAATGTTGAAACTGCAAAAGACGCCAAACTTCCACAGTGCTTCTGCCCTGTAAATTTCGCAAACAGCACAATAAGTCTATATACACTCATTCAGTAGCTCTAAAAATTCTTCTGTCATCCTACTTCAAGCTTTCTGGCCAAGGCACCATTCCGTACCCTTGCGTTTCCCCATTCGTCTATTGCAAACGTTGACATGGTCGCATATTTTCCCGTATGCACTATATCGTTCATCATTCATCCCGGTTCTTAAGATTTCTAACACCTCGATGATGCACGGAAAGACCGTTGTTCCTCCATACCTTTTCGTCAAGAATCAGGGACGGTTTAATATATATATAAAATGAATATGTAATATCGTATCATTGACTGAGTGCCTTGATCTATTAGGCTTGTCGTACCAGTATGCTATGAAGGTTTTCTCAATGGGAAACGAAACAAGCAGTATCTCATTAACCTGTTAGAATCGTCAAAATATCTTTGATTATAGTAAAATGCTGTACGATTTGTTATGAACAGCACTTCAGATATATTCTAGATACGCTCATATAATTAGTGACCTAGAAGATTTTGTTAAAGAGTGAAGTCCTGATGCTCGTAATTAGTTACGTTAAAAACTGCCACGCCTGATAATTTAAAATGCATAGCTGCTCACGGAAGAGTTCATTTTTCAATACGAGTTATTCACTTGACTAGGCCTGACCTTTATATAAGCAGTGGTCATATAGGTTGAGTGAAGTTGATTGCTTCTTATTCACTCTTGCTTGACATATATTTATAGCATTTGGCAGCAAGAGAACATCCATGTGGTATACTCTCGAGAGGGTCACTCAAGCCTGCCAAATACCCAATTTTATTGGATATTTTCTAGATTTGTAGAGAGAACTCTGGAGCACAGAAGATACAGTTGATCTATTGGGAGTTATAATGTCGAAGTGAAGCTAGTTTGAGCTGCGGGAACCTTGATGTATGTTGGCGCACCGTTGCTTGCATATCCCGCTCCAACAGTCACAAAAATGTTGCGCAGCACAATATTTCTTTCAGCTACGTGACGATTCCTAGCCATCAGCCTCAGTATTGCGTATGAAAGCTAAAGACTTTTATCAGCATCTGCAGAGCGATGAAATTTGCCGCTTATGAGTGCCTATGAGGAAATGAAGCAGATCAAGTTAGACGAAAAACAGATACTTCAGTGTGCTAGGTTTATTTACAGCGTGAATATTTGTCAATTTTCTTAAGGTATACGACAGACTTAGACGCAATCATCGAAATGTCGCAGTGAAGCTCGTTTGAGCTGCGGGAACCTTGATGTATGTTGGCGCACCATTGCTTGCATATCCTCCTCCATGACCACCATAGCCACCACCTCCGTAGCCACCTCCTCCGTGCCCGCCATAGCCACCACCGCCATGCCCACCACCCCCGTGCTGCTTATGGCCGCCGTAGTGATCTTGAGAACCACGGTGGTAACCACCGCCTCCATACTTGTGGCCGTGTCCGCCTCGGTAATGGTCTCGCCCGTGGCCGCCGTGGGAGCCATGATAGTGTTTGTAGTGGCCGTAACCGTGCTTGTGGGAGTCGTCACCACGGTTGTACTTGTCATGGTGCTGCTTGTGGTGGTGTCCGTGGTGCTGGCGGCCCGCATGATGGTCGTGGTAGTTGTGATGTTGATTGTACTTCTTCTTGTGGTCGCCGTCGTGGTAGTCGTCGTAGTAGCGGCTATGGTGCGCGGAGTCTTCTTTGTGATATACGTTCTTGTGACCGTAGTTTTTGTGGCCCCGAGCCTTGTAGTGGTCGTTGCCGTACTTGCCTCCATGTTTGCCATGACCTCCATAGTGGTCGTTGCCGTAGTGCTTTGATCCATAGCCTCCGTGACCATATTTTCCGTTGTGATCATTGTGGTAGCGATTGTAGCCGTGTCCGTGTTGTTCGTTTCCATGTCGGCCATGCCGTCCATGGTAGTTGTCGTAATCGTTGCCATGGTGCTTGTAGCCACCACCATACTGACCGTGTGAATGGTGGCCTCCATGGTTCTTGTGGCCTCCGTAGCCGCTGTCGTGGCCACCGTATCCTGTAGCCATGGCTTTAAGATCAGCATCGCTTTCATCTGACAGCAGCTCTAGTGGATGAGCCACCGCTGTTACGTTGTCTCCGTGTTCCAGCGTTGATGCTCGGCAGAGTAAGATAACGAAGTACAGACCGAAAGGCACCTAGGAAGCATCAGAAGAAATGCCACATTATTGATTGACTTACCCGGTTAACAAGCACGACACAAAAGCGAAACCCCTTCGCCTTTACACGTCATCACACTGGAAGACATCTCATTTTCGTTTGAGCTGTTGTAACCCATAAAGATAACGCTCAAAATAAGCACGCCACGCACTCACCTTTTGCTGATGTATGCTGAAATATCAGCACAAGAACAACGAAATCAGACACAATGATCAAGGTAAAACTGCAATCTCATGTATAAGCTCATGTATTGTAAACAGAATACAATTGACCAGCAACGTCTTAGTCTTCTGTTTCTCCGCTGCTAAAAGACTGCGGTATCTTAAAAAAAGCTGTTGTACTTCCATCTCTTTTTACGGCACAGCGAGATGCCCTAGATCACTTGCACACTTCTCGTTGTTGATCCCGGTGAAGTAGACAAGTGCCCGGTTGGAGGCTTGTGCTGGGTGTCCATATTGGTGTGAATGATCGTGGTATCCTCGGCCTCCCCTATGATGCCCACCCCTGCCGCTTTTGTATCCGTGACTGTTCCTGCCGTGGTAATGCCCGTGGTTTCCATGTGAGCCCCTGTTACTGCTGTGGTAGCCTCCACCATGCCTATGGTAATTGTCTCCATGCCTGTGTTTCCCTTCGTAGCCACTGTAATGGTGTCCGTAGCGTTCCCTGCCTCCGTGGTGGTCCCGATAGTTGTGGTGATCGTTGTAATAGTTTCGTTGACCGCCCTCATGATAGTCGTCATAGTATGTCTTGTGGTCGCCGTATTCTTCTTTGTGGTAGACATTCTTATAGCCATGCTTTCGGTGGCCCCTGTTCCTGTAATGATTTCCGCCATAGCGCCCACCGTGCCTGTCATAACCTCCATATCGTTCCGAACCGTGGTGGCGGCCACCGTAACCACCGTAATAGTGCCTGCCATGGTGGTTGCCGTTATACTTGTTGTAGCGGTGGCCACCATGACGCTGACCTTGTCTGTTGTAGCTGCCTCGGTGGATACCGTAGCGGCCGCCATGATGACGGTATCCCTCGCCGTAATGCCCGTTGGAGTGCATGCCCCCGGGGTATCTATAGCCGTGGCTGACGCTCATTGCTTTGGCAATATCTTCTTGAGTGTGGAGTGGCCCGTTTTCCACTATCACAACTTCAGTGGCGTTACCAATAGATGCTTCGTCGTCATGGCACGTAATGACGGCGCACAGCGCCAACAGGACCTGTTTGATAAAGGCCAAAATTACGCCAGTAAAAGCAGAAGACAGGATTAACATTTATTGGTATCAATTGATATTGGAATGTTTACTTTCTTGTTTCTCTCATGCATGCTTCTGCATAACAACCTCGGAAAATAAAATGTTTCTGACTATTCAGTCTTACGTTGAGCAAACATAAAATTCAGTGCAAGCGGGGCGTACACCATCTTTGCTTATGGTTCCTACCGTAAGGCAACAAGGGTGGTCAGTAGTCCTCTTGCCTATGCAAACACACCAATAATCATTGGTTATTTAGGATATTTCGCATACGAAACGCGAGCGCGTTTTCTCAAGACAAGTATGAAAGTCTCGTTTGAACTTCCTGAGGCTGGTCAGTAGGGCTCTCATTTTATCTCTGATGCAGTACGGTTATCGAAGGTAACCACGCTTAGCCCTTGTATTGAATAGTATACGACAGCTAGAAATTGCAAAAGACATGAACCACTTAGCACAGAGATAACTCTAGCCACTGAAACGATGTCGTGTCTCCTAAAAAAATCTGCCTTATTCATAATGGGCCTCCATAAGTTTCATTCTTTTTCATTACTTTCCTTAAATATAGGTAATTTTTAACGAAAAGTGATCCAAGCTACTCACAAATATCTCCCATTTTCCTGGTTAGTTCATTTTGACTTCACGAGAACACACTAAGATGACAATTCTTCGCCTGAGTTTTCGTTTTCACCCACACGGGTTACTCAGCCAGCCAAACATCGCCAACAGCCTACAAGGTTCGCATTTTGGTTAACTATGATTGAGCTAGGGATACCTTTCCATTATTACCATATAATGTACAGGGTTGATCATATTTAATGTAAGCAACTCATTAATAAACCTCGTAAATCTAGGATTTAATTGTAACCCAGGAGGGATATTAACGTCTCATCATGATGTCGATAAACAAAATGCCAATTTTTCGATTTTTTAAAAATATGTAATAAATGATTGATTAATATGTGGGGCTTAACGTCCCAAAACCACCATGATTATGAGAGATGCCGTAGTGGAGGGCTCCTGAAATTTCGACCACCTGGGGATCTTTAACGTGCACCCAAATCTGAGCACACGGGCCTACAACATTTCCGCCTCCATCAGAAATGCAGCCGCCGCAGCCGGGAAGCGAACCCACGACCTGCGGGTCAGCAGCCGAGTACCTTAGCCACTAGACCACCGCAGCGGGGCTAAAATACGTATTAAAGACTACCTTCTACGAGGACTAGAATACCCCACTTGAACGTGGAACGACCGAATCCTTGTTTTTTTTTACAAAGTAAGGGACGCTTATACACTTTTCATATAGCATAAACGTGTGGTCTAGCACCTGCAAACCCAGTCAATGGCCCAAAATCTGCTGTTTTTGAATTTACAGCGACCACTAACACATCTGTTGTAACTTTGCGTAGAATTAGAGACACTTAAGAAAGAACACAAGGAACTGAGAAACTACGCTTGAATCAGTGTCTTTTATAAACGTTGTAGACGTACTCTGGAACGATAATTTGGCTGGGCAAACTACTAAAATTTTTTATTGAAATGAGCTTTTGTACATATGCCGCCGAATACTTTATGCAAAGAGCCATGATACGCACAGCTACACACACGTTCGGCAATGCAAGAAACAACTTGGTGATATTCGGAGAAATTCAAGAGCAATCAATAATGGCAGTAACAGAGGGCGGTGTTTCTATAGGACATGTACTTGCATTTTTAACACTTGCGCAATTCATAAGTCAAACGCTTATGGCCCCCCCTAAAATTATGAACTGACTATAGAGTTACTACACTTTCGTGTAATTACGGTTCATAATTGTTATGATTAGTTATTTAAAGTTTGCGTTTCAAAGTTCCTGATACGGTGCCCACATGTTTAGACTTTCCCTGTTTCGTTTTCACATCAATACTGTAAACTCGTTTCATACCTAAGATAAGAAACGCGACTTGAACATTGAGGTCAACAGAAATTTAGAATTTCATCGTCAGACTGATGTACTGATCATGCAAATTCCATGGCAGAACATCAGACACACCTATATAATCAAAATTTGAACTGTTCACCTAGAGCGAAAACATTGCACACATGCATCGTATAACCGAAATCCTGTCGGAAGAAATCGAAAGAAACTTTTTTTGGATTTCTTACGACCTGACTCCAAACATAGAGCTACAGTTCTCCGTATATTGACACCCAACACATTGGCTCACCCACGCACTCACACACAAAAGCATCGTTATATATAACGTATACATTAAAAAGGGAACTTCGCAAACCTATAGGAACGAATTTCTCTCATATTTGGTCAATTACACAGCACGATTCTTTATCTCACGTGGCTACACACAGACAAGCACATTGAGGCCTGACATTTGGTGTAATGTGTACGCAGGAAATCGGCTCACCATGAGAATACCGCGAGGAGTCATGGCGGTGCTGTGGGCGACGACGAAGACGGCCCAGCCGCTGTCGTCTGTCGCGCTTCACGGTTACTCCTTAAGTGTACCGACTGAGGCACGCATGCACTCGACTTTATACTTGAAGCAGAATGGCTAGCCTGTGACGTGGCGGCGGGAATCGAGCCTGACTGTTTTTCTTCTTCACGTAAGCAGTGGCCTGGCTCACCTAGCACCAGCCAAAGTTTTTCCTGCCAAAAACTCGCCGAGGCTCAGTGTTCCGTTCATCGGCGAGCCTGCGCAATCGTCCGGAGCGGAGATGAAGCGGTTCCTGTCCCAGGACCCTTCTTGTCATCTTTTTGTTTTGTTTTCTGCATTTCTTTTTTTCCCTCTTTCATACTGCTTTGTTTACTTTTCTTGTTATCCAATCGAAGCGGGTCGCAACATTTGTTTTTGTGCGAAGGCTCTTAAGGAGCCTCCCTCTCCTACCCATTTTTTTTCGGTTTTTTGTTCCCTCTGTGCGCATTGTATTCACGTTATCCACCATGTTTTTTCTAGCTCTGCCACTATGGGAACTCTCCAGCTGGCGTTCTGTCGTGCACGGCCGTGAAGCTAGAAAAGCGGTTGTGGGCGCGGAAATGAGCGCCCTTTCGCGTGTACGTCTCCTCAGTTTTTTTTTGTTCGCCACCTGCCGCTGTACGTGGCTGTGAGGAGCTCGAGCTCTCCCAGCCGAACAGAAATCCTCGTCATTATTCTTCATCCGTGACCTGGCTGCAGCTTTGTTTCACTGGACGACTTTTCTCGGTTAATTGGGTTAACGCCTCGGCTGCCGAGACATGGGGACACGGCTGGGAGTCGTCGCGTCACGGCCCTGCTTCGAGGCCGTCCGTTCGGCGCACCTGCAAGTGGCGCGGTATGGGGCAACAGGAAACGTGGAATGCCGAACAGCAGTGAGAGTTTTACTACAAGCGCCGGTTGTTGTCTTGAAAAGAAAACAAATTTTTTCTTACGTTCGTTCAGACTTCCGAGAGTCTTGTACGGTCTGTGGCTCCCGAGACTGCATGCTTCGAAGCGGAGCAGCGTTTCTGAAGAAGAAAGAAGTGCAGGAGTTGCCATTTTTAGAGAACGTCGCGTTACAGAGGCACCGACAGTGAGCGGACAAGAAGCATTCAAGTCAGGCAGTGGGCGGTGAACAACCTGTACGAGAGAAGCACGGATTGCTGGGCGAGTTGGTAATTCATCGTAAATGAGTTGCGCGAAAAATTTGAAAAACAAAAGGAAGACACCTGGACACAGCGCACTGTCCTGTACAAATCTTTGCGGAATCGTTTATTGACTGAACGTCTAACTGGGATATTGATGTTTTCGGAAAAGCTAGATTGATAGCAACTTTAACGGCAGATATATAGAAAGAGAGGTATATATACGCTACACGCAAATGCATTTATTTATGCACTGGCAAAATGTCCGATGTCGTCGTGTCCTGGCACAGTTATCCACATAGGTACGATGAAGAATGCACTATGTTGTTGGGCTGCCGGTTTACTGATGTTTTGCGACCTGCCGAAAATGATGGGGCGTGCGGCTGGGTCGCTAGGCTTCTCCATCTGCTCTGTGCGATCTAGAAGGCCTGCTTTTTACGTAGGTGGACTATTCGGGCGACCGGAGTCGTATAAGCCCGGACCCGTAATTAGGCTTTAAGTACGGCTCGCGTGGGTGGATGCAAACACCTAGTGCTTTCATGGCCTCAGTTCGGTACTTTTCCGAGCGTTGTGATTGGTCAGGATGTTCCATATGGCCAGGTCATAAAAAGCGGTGAAGACTTCTCTCATTGATCTCCCCACACAGGTGACACTTTGGGTCGAGATTGCTATTTTTCAATAGAAAGTAGTGATATTAGCTCATATTTATTCAAGCCTATTATCTCCTGACGTTCTAGTAAACTTTTCAAGCTCTTTAATCGACACTCAATTATGCCTAAATCTAGAGCTAAGTTCTAGCCCACAGTCGAGAACAGGCAAAATAGAAATTCGAGCAAGAGCCTTGCAGGGATGCAGCGCAATAGATGTGGTGGTATTTCATACTGTACGGAGGATATTGTTATAAGATTATGTCACACTGAAGCAGCGAGAGAGGCACCAGGAAAGACAACGTGATTTTGGTGTGTGGGGCGCGTGCTCTTATCCTTCAATTTGGCTTACGCTTCGGCGCTGCATTAACAAAAATATAACATAACATGAATAACAAATATAGATGAACAATGAGACACATCATTACAGTGATGTTTGCCTCGATCGGCTGTTTATACAGGATCCATGCTGTCTAATACTGCTTTGAATAACAATCTCATTGTCGATTGCTTTGAACTTCTTCGAGCTCTCTCGGCATGTCGGAAACCCCAAAAGAATGGCACCCGAACAAATTCAGAAGTGAAGAAAATGCGAACACTTTCTGCGGAGGTACACTCGACGGATAAGTCGTCGCATGGTAAGCAAATTTCATTCTTCGACGACCTTAAGAGAATCGAGCGCTCACCACATCGCACTTCCTCGGGAATAAGATGGAATTTTCTGAAACAGATTTGACTGCCAAGATGACTTATTTATGAGTACCGAGCGAGTGAAATTCCATTTTAGCCGCAGAAATCCTCAATGGGTTTTGCATAAAACCATCCTCATATTTGGCGCGACCACATCTTCATGCATGCTTATTCACTTTCTATTCTTCCTTCGACATACATGCGCTAGTGTAGATTAGTGCTGCATTTCTTCGCTTTTTTTAGCCAGCCTTTACATCCTCGTCCATTTAATGATCGACAACGTCGATGCGAAAGAACATTTCCGATTCTCCCCTTCTCTGACCAAATTTATTCCTTAGTGTTATTCATTTCTTTATACCTCTGTTGCCTTTTTTCTGTCTACACGGAAGAGTGGAGATCACAGAGACGACGAACTTCTCGTACCGATTGAAGCCGCATACGACTGCACGCACGGACACCGGCACTCAGCCCGCTTGTAATGGAATCACCGCGCAAAGCCTACAAACAGCGCGTCGAGACGCAAGGTGCCGTGCCGCCATAAGACGAGACGGGGCAAACAAACAAACAAAAAAAGCTGCCCGTGTGTCGCTTTTTCGAGGAGGAAGGGAGAACGAGACGAAAGAAATCATCGTGACACGAAAGCGCTCTACCCAGGTATGTGTCGTGTCGTCATGCAAATTCAAGCGGGAGGTGGTTGCTGGTCGAGCAGGAGGGTATATAGTTCGGGCGCTCGGAGAGGCAGAGCGGCTTTCGGCGTTCTCCCCTTTAATGCAACTTGTGTCAGGGGCCGCTCGTAATTGGGAGCATGGGTCGACGCGCGGATTCGCACGTGTGCGGCGGCGCGTGCTCGCGAAGAGAAGACGCAGGTACGCACAGGCGTGCATACATAACTGCTGAGGTACAGCGTGGTTGGCGCGTGCCCCGCTTATCACCGCGTGCGACGTGGCCTGATCGATTGCCGCTCGTCGACAGAGTGCCTCCATGGGAAATGGCCAACTGCGGATGCAAATGAATGTGCCCCCACGAAGGCCGGTGGCAGGAATGCGTGTGGCCAAACAACGTCACCGCTTGTCATCTATGCGCGTGGCTGCGGCCTGTTAGTGTACACGGCCTAGCCAGGACATGCAAGCGCAGGCAGATCGTTTTCGTGCCCGCACTTCTCGGTCGCCTGCAGCAGCCGCGACGGGTTAGAAAACGCTCGTTTGCTCGACATCAACACAACAAAGCCTGGCGAAACGCAACCAGAAGGCTGAAGTGAATGACGGGACGACAGCGGCAAATTTACGCCTTGTACGGAGCCGCTGCACCCGCTCTATAGTTCTTAAGGGCGTTGGCGCGAGCAGCAGTCACAGTACGGGAAGCCGTAGAAAAAATTGTTTTGTTCATTCTGTGACATATCTACGCGTGAGTCTTCGATCGGTGGAAGGAAGGCAAAACCATAGTCAGGGAGGGGTGGAATATATGTAAGAGGCTTTTTTTTTACCTATACATGACGCAGACTAGCCAGCTCACCGACAACGAGAGAATGGTCTGGCACCCAGGAAATGCTGTGTGAGAAGAATATAGAAAAAAATGGGCATGTTTTTTTTTTATTTATGTAAGGGCCAGGTACCACTGCCAGACTCATTTGATACAGTTACTGGTCTTAAAGCTTCGGCGAAAGTTTGATATAGAAACCGGAGCAACCGCTATTGGTATACCCTCGGAGCGAATCAGAGCGACTCCTGGGCTGCAACTGTACGGCACGTGCCGGAACTGTAGAACGGGATTAAATGTACCCGTGAAGGTTGATTGAATCTACAGAGTGATGCATTCTTAAAAAAAGAAAAAAACTTAGGGAAGCTCTAATACAGTGCACTTTAGCTTTGAGTGAGCTATTGAAGCTAGCAATGCGATGGCTTTAAATGCATGTTGCTTCCGTTCTCAAATAAGCCTCAGCTATACAAGCATGCTTCTTTATTCGTGAAACATCTAGTCAATATTTGTGTTCAATACTGAGTCCTTCAAGGATCCTGGATACCTTTATGGATCACAGAAGTTGCAACAACTGAACGCATATCAATCTTTCAGGCTGTATTTCGATTTGGTGTTTTCACACGAAGATATTTAGGGAGTTTCAAGAAATCTGTCCAATGTTCTTTAAAAATCACAGAAAAGAGATATTTGCCTGCTACTTACAGCGTTGCCTTTTCTGTGGTGGAAAGCATCTTCAGAGGCGTACCAACGTAATACGGCAGTAGTCAAAGGAATTAACGCAAATTACGTTTTAACCAGTGGCGATAGCCGGTCGAGTCAAATGTGCGAATTCAAGACCTTCCTACGAATAGTCTATAGCCACTTTAAAATTTTGGAGAAGCGGCCACTGGTATTCACCGCGGAGTAATGCAATGAGACTAATTTAGCTGGCGAAATCGAAACGGACTAGCCAAACAGCGCATCTACTTCGAGAACGCCCTCAGTGACGGCTCTGTTTCCCTCGCCGTTATCAACCGTCAATTGAGACACTTCGCTTCGATGCTGCTTATCGACGTTCGCTTAGTCTTCTCCCCACTGCGAGGGAAACAGTGTCATCATTGAAGGTGTTGTCGAAGGGAATGGTAGATGCGCTGTTTGGTGCGCTGGTTTCGGTTTCGCCAGGTCAATTGGACAAATTGCATCGCTCCACGGTGGTTACCGGTGTTTGCTATTCAGATATTTCAAAGTGGCTATGGACTATTTGTAGGAAGGGCTAGAATTCGCCCATTTGACTCGACCGGATATTACCACTGGTAAAAGTAATTATGTTAATTTCTATATTTACTGCCATAATTATTGTTTGTACCCATCTGAAGATGCTCTCTGCCACAGGAAGGCAACGCCACAAGTAGCACGCATATACCTCATTTCTGTAATTTTAAAGAATATTGTACACACTTCATAAAACACCCTTTATATCTTGAAATAGCTTCGTATTTATCGAACCAACAGCCAGTTTGAATGAATCAATGCTTTGAATTAGGCAATTGATGAGGATCCTCCTTTTTCTTTCACTCATTGTGCCCCACACAAGTGATGAGTGGAATCACCTTCCTCGAGGTGTTGTCACCATCAAGAATATTAACCAATTCGAATAAGCTACGCGTGATATCTTTCTCTAAGTTTTCTTTTACTTTTAAACTAGGCACTGTCAATTATACTTATATCATGTGTCCATCTTCGTTGATACAGCGGAATTGTCTTTCGTCTATAATTAACATCTCATATATTTTGTTTTCTATTTGTGCCGCTATAATTTGTGTAACTACTTGTAATATTTTTGCAATCTACTTATGAATTGTTGTGAGTTCCTTTTCTGCATTTTTTGTCTTGTTACCTGTTTCTGAACTACTTCCGATTTTCTGGATTTTTGCCCGACCTTTCTGTATTTTTACCCTCTGTAATGCCATTGGCCCTGAGGGTATAATAAATAAATAAATAAATAAATAAATAAATAAATAAATAAATAAATAAATAAATACTACTGCTTCTTTCTGTTTTTCCTGTCTTGTTTTGCGTTGATTTATCACTACGATGCCATATCGCGCTTAAACTTTGGTGGCTGATGCAATGCACTTTGCCTGTTCTTCTTTACTCTGCTGTGTATAGTTTACTTATGATGTGTTTTGCCTAACCTTTTGTTTATAGTTTTTTACTGCTAAGGCAAAAACCTTAGAAGCCTCATCAAACGTAAAAATTGACCGACTGCGTCCCACGGTGGCGGCGTCAACAAGTGAGGCACAGCATTACCTTCTCGTGCTCAGGACGCATTGAGAGAAAATTGTCTTTTGACGGTTTAACAGATTGCACAAGTTTGGTGTGTTTTTTGCGGCATATTGTTTTTCACCGTCATCGTAGCAAGATTCTTTTGGTAGCGCTCAAGTAGGTTCCCAGAAATGGATGTCGTCTTTGAATTGTTGAAGCTGTGAGGAGCTGCATGTAGTTCCGTCTGCTTGGTATGTCACCTGTACACATTTGGTTATCTCAATGTCTGTATAAAAAAAAAACGCTAGACATTTCCCTCCTTTAACTTCTTTATTACAGGCATTCAATGGGGAATAAGTGGTCAATATATGTTCACCTTCATTAACTGCCTGCAGCTTCGATAGTTTCCAACTCAGCTGGTGGTTCCCGGCGATGGCAGCCACAGGCGGGCGAGCTTTAGACATTGTCGCACTAGGCAAACACACCGGGTGACTGTGCAAAATCTTGGCCACAGCGTCCGGCAAACGTTTCGGAACATCACGCGGTGACTTCACAACTCCTTTGATTATCCACTGGCCCACGCGAAAGATTAACCCTCCCATCGAAGTGCTTTTTGCACACACGCACATGCGGGGAATCAAATGTGAAACCGCCAGTATTTTGTCGCGGTAAGCGCGCTTCCACTTTCCCCGCCGTTCGCTCTCTCTTGGTTGCAGCCAGAACATTGACACTTTTTAGTCATTTCCCTTGTAACCGGATCAACACCCCGGTTTGCGGCATCCTTTCCAATTTTCAGGCAGAAAAGACTCGGCTCAATACCAGACAAATGGTGAAAAATGCGTGGTGACAGGCCACAATATTTTGCAGTGGCCCCGGCAGTCGTGTTCATTGCCGCCTACCCGATCTCCACCCGTGCCCACTGCGGGGATGCAGCTCCGCCTGCCCGGCCTCCGCTTTCCGCACACAAGGCTCTCCCATAGAGTTACGGGGGGCCGTAATGAACACTAAAAGTATTCAAAGACTATGGGGTTACCATAATTGAATGATGTGTGGGTTTTAACGTGCCAAATTCACCAGATGATTATGATAGACGCCGTAGTGGAGGGCTCCGGTAATTTTGACCACCTGGGGTTCTTTAACGTGCACCCAAATCTGAGCATACGGGCCTACAACATTTCCGCCTCCATCGGAAATGCAGCCGCAACAGCCGGGATTCGATCCCGCGACCTGCGGGTCAGCAGCCGAGTACCTTAGCCACTAGACCATCGCGGCGGGGCTATGGGGTTACCATAGGGAAGTACAATAGGAGAGAGGGATACATCACGCGAAACCTTACGCCGTTTGTTTTCTGGCTAAAAAGAATACAACAAAAACGTTTGCCCCTAAATGCGATATCAATTACGCGAATCGTGAATGGAAACTATCTTTTGTATAACTCGCAGGAGAACGCTGGGACTATGATTAGCCTCAGTGGTAATACACTCAAACTTCAAGGGATCTCTTAAGGAACACCTAATGAAACGCGCATCACGAAATGCTTGTTCTATGCGCATTTCCAGCCGTGACGCTGTCCTGTCTCTGTTTTTCCTACACACCGATGCTCTCAATATTGGGGACTTTTAGCTGACCGATTTTGCGCTCCGTTCCCCGTTACGGTCAAACGCTCAACGTCACCGAAGTGCAACGCACGCTTTCAGTTTTAGCCAAGCGTCGTTCGATGAACGCTATCGCGACGCCACTAGTACATGAAAGTTCTTTTAAAGAAAATAAACACACTTTTTATTTTGCAGCTAGATAGGAAATTCTGTTTTAAAAAAAGTGCGAATTCATCAATTGTTTGTCGCAAGAGCATTTCTTAAATTTATTGTCACATTCACTAGGAGCTGGACTATCTACATACCATCGAAGTTTTCAGGGCAGCCCAAACGTGATTCAAACGCACTGCCCTGAGCCAGTGCGTTCACCACCTTGCCTTGTGGCAAACCAAACTGAAATCTTTTCTGAATAGGTAGAAAAGTGGCTGGTGTTAAGTACTAAATTATTGCCATTGTTAGAGAAAGTCGCTTAGTTTCAAAGATTCGTGAAGTCCCTTTGACGAAAATACCAAAGCAGCATTTCGAGATGCTTCTTTATGGTCTCAAGTGTCAGCTCTAGACTGTTTCGTGGAACTTCCCCCCACACGCACGGATTCTCGAAGGAATTGGCTGCCACGACTTCTCGGAAGAGACACAGATCTTTGTGCATCTTGAAGTGACGTGTGTGCTTGCGTGTTTGCCGAACAACCACTGCATTTCGCGAGCAGCGTGGACTCGCGTCACAGGAGGCTGCCATTTTGGTCATTTCTCCTCGCGTCGCGGGATTCTTCGCTCGCTACAACGGTCCTCTCACACGCCCAGTGCCTGACCGTATAGCGCATGCGCAATGGTGCAACCACAGTCTGGCTGAGCGAAGCGGGAGGCAAAATACTGTAAGCCAAAACTCCCTATTCATTCTAAACTTAAGGCTGAGTACGACTGTGTGCTAGTGTGCTCTACTTGCGTGTTTTTGCAATGAAGTGTCATTTATGCCAACAGGCGCCAGCATTTCCTCATATTGTCGGCGTAACTATACAAGTGACGAAAAGGAAACGACGTGTCTTGCGGCCATTAGTTTACTAGAGAGATTTAACGCGCACTATACGCTTTGGGAAAGGTTCCGAACGCACTGCATATAGACACGAGTATGTTTTGTGACTGCTGTCGCTCTTTTGTCTTTAAGCTCAACTATTCAACTATAAATTTGTGAGGCCATTTGATCACCTTATTCTTGTATTACAGAAGCAGGCAGATCTTGAAATAATTTTAAAATGTTCTCTGTGAACCATTGAATCGATGAACATACCGGTCCCTTTGAGGATACTGTAGTGTCATGCTGTCATTGATCAGCTAACGATGCGATATTGACCTTGTTGGAAGGTTCTAATATTACGACATCTCTCGTAGAAAAGCTTTGATTTATTTTATACCCTAATGTAGATAGTTTTATTAGGTTCATTATGTCACAACGTTTTTTTTTCGTGTCTTTCTTTTCTGCCAACTAAAATCTTTCAGTCCCTTTCCACATCCCTATACAGAGTAGCATTCCAGCGTTATATAGACGCCGGCAAAAATCTCTGTTTTTCTTAATAAGGAGTCTCTTTCTCTCTGTGTGTGTAGTGTAAGCAATACGACTCTACGATTACAGCTTTCTTTAGCAAGCCCGTATTTTGGCGCAGAATTTGAGAAGCCAGCTGATGGGCGGAAAGGTGGCATATTTGGACAAGTTCCCTCAATATATGAGCACGAACGTGCACGCTACTCTTACGAAAATCATCGTTCATTTTTATATCTAGATCAATAATGGCTGATCTGCAAATCCTGGGTCTTCACGTATGAACTTCTCCGGATTTTTGCTAACTTTTGCAGCACTTTCGTCCTTCAATATACAATGCCGTCGTCAGTGTCTTCGAAAACAAGACGTTGCTTACCGCGATCTTTGTGCGCACGGTTGTAAGTGACGTGAATCTGCTGGCTGATCCATCACACGACGCTTCTGTCATTCATTGGCTGAGTGTAGGAGTAAATGTCTATCCCATGTACTGTGTGATGTCAAGGCGCGTTAAATAAAATCAAATGGTTGAAATTCTGGGAACAATCCACTATGGCGTCCTCCATAAGCATGTCATGGTTTTCGAACGTAAAACACCAGGAATTGCTAAGAATAATCCTTTTGAAAGAATCTGTAACATTGATGCACGAAATGTATCCAGGGACCTTCGGGCGGGACTGCAAGTTTTTCCCTCCGGGCACCCGCAACAGTCGGCACCACATGGTGCTGGAGTGTCACGACAATCCGGACTTACCACCGTCATTACTGCCAAGTGAAAACGGAGAGGAAGAAAGAGATCCAGAGGAACAATTCGAAGACCAGTGGGAGGCTTTGATGGTGACGCAAGACCCTGACAACCACCTACGACTGGTGAACAGGACTTGGGCGGCGGCAGCGAGTCATGGCTACCTGGACTGAGGAGGCCACCCACAAAGAGTCTGCTCCAAATAAAGTTCATTTCATTCATTAGTGGCTAGCCCTGCATACGATTTTTGATTGTCGCCAATTCTCGATGGGACAATGGAAGCTTTCTTATGTCGTCACGCAGGATAAAAAGTAAAGCGCTTTCTTGTAAATATAGTCACTCAGTCTCGGCATGGCCCCACCGCGGTGGTCTAGCGCCTGCTGACCCTCAGGTCGTGAGATTGAATCCCGGCCGCGGCGGCTTTATTCCGATGGAGGCGAAAATGCTGTAGGCCTATGTGCTCAAATTTCGGTGCACGTTAAATAACCCCAGGTGGTTGCAATTTCAGGAGCCCTCCACTACAGCGTCGTTTATGATGGCTGGGAGATGTTAACTCCACATATCAATCACTCAAGCAATAAATCTCGGCATGATGCAATATTCCAGAATCAATGGAAGCGCTACCATGTACCTGCGTATAACGAAAACTGCAATATATTTGCTAGAACTTACGCCATACTTAACTATTTTGACGGTGCTATCATGCACAGGTTGTTACCGAAACGCTAAAAATTCTGTTCTGAAACGTTGTAGAACCTGTCGCAATATAGCTCTCTTCTAATGAAGATGTTCCAACAGACAACGTAACTTCCGCACTGCAACAAAAACCTGGGACGCATGGATTTCTTTGTCGCATTCATGAATATCTGGTTGTTCCTAATCAGTATAGCAGAAAACGCTTCACGCAATCCTGTGATCATTGGCTGTCAACATTGGATATAATTCGTGGCTGAGGTTGTACTGTAACGCAAGTTTAGTGACCCAATAAAATATCGAGCATTCTTGTCATATTTACCCGCTGTTTTAATAATCATAGCAAGATCTATCTATCTATCTATCTATCTATCTATCTATCTATCTATCTATCTATCTATCTATCTATCTATCTATCTATCTATCTATCTATCTATCTATCTATCTATCTATCTATCTATCTATCTATCTATCTATCTATCTATCTATCTGTCTGTCTGTCTGTCTGTCTGTCTGTCTGTCTGTCTGTCTGTCTGTCTGTCTGTCTGTCCGTCTGTCCGTCTGTCTGTCTGTCTGTCTGTCTGTCTGTCTGTCTGTCTGTCTGTCTGTCTGTCTGTCTGTCTGTCTAATCTTGGAATGGACAGCCCAATCTTCGTGACTCTAAGCGTACACCATTCTTAGTGAGAACATCTGTGAGAAAATTCTTCGGTGTGTGTTTGAAAATCGTCTAGTTTGCTGGCGCTCGCGTGAAACGTCATCGCGTACGGCGCGTGACTTCGCTTCGTCATCAAATGCCACACAAAGGGGTTGCGGAAGATGCGGAGAAGCAAAAAAGCAAGGGAAGGAAAATGAAAGAGAGAAAAGATGTGGGGCCTTTCAATTCAACTTTACCTTCTCCGTCCCCTCCGTCACAATGAGAACGCTCTGGAGATAAGCCGCTAATGAATGCTCCCCGTACATCAAAGGGATAAGGCGTCATCTCTGGCAGTGAAGCTCCCTTCACAGGGACATGGTGCAGAGAAGTTGAGCTTCATCTAACAGGTCCAATAGCGAACCAAGTTCAAAATGTATTTCTGAAAGCACTCCTTAAACGACACACCGTAGCTTGCGGTGAATGAATAACTTTTATAGAGAAGCCTAATGTCGGACTCATAAAAAGTTGGCTCTTGGATGAGGAGAACTTATGTTTGAGCAAGTTGATGTTACCTGCTGCAAGTTAACCATTGCACAATATGAGAACAATAGGATACGAAAATGTAGGTATATAATGAGGTGTTTGTTCAAATTTACATTAAAATTACTTCTAATATCATTCCCTAGACTTTACTTATAATTTTGTCTCTTAGTTCGCTCAGCCCATGAAGAAACCCGTGTAGCCCCGATTCCTCTATCAAGGAATGATGCAGCAAGACAACTTTACCTGCTGGCTCGAGATCTCACACGCACGTTCTGGTCGTCTACCAGCTTCCAAAGGTGTCAATTTTATGAACTGGATCCTTCGCTCAAGCTAAAGCTACCATCACAACTTTCTCGCTTCGATGCGACACTGTTATGCCGCCTTTGGTTGGGTGTTGCATTCACAAAGGCGTACTCCTTTCGCATTGGTATGGCAGACACTCCTACATGTGACTACTGCGGAGATGAAGAGACCATCGAACACGTCCTGTGCAGCTGCGCTTGCTACGACACACAGCGATGCCAGCTACGGATGGTTTTGAATCGACTTGACCCCGGACCATTTTGTGTGCAGAAGATACTAGGACCTTGGGCATCTGCCTCAGTTGCGCAGAAATCAACTAAAGCACTGCTACTTTACCTTAAGTCAACAAACCTGAGCGACCGCCTGTAAACTGTGTGTGCTCCCCGAGTGTGCTCGTGATTGTGTGTACCTTCTCATCATTCTGCAACCTCTTTTCTCCCCTTTATCCCCTCCCCAGTGCAGGGTAGCAAACCGGATGTGCGTCTGGTTAACCTCCCTGCCTTTCCTTGCATCTTTATCTCTCTCTCTCTCTTGTCTCTTAGTTCTGATTTATATTGTGTCTAACAAAGAAAACAAACCCTTATATTTTCACTGCACTGCAGAAGCAGCAAGAAGTATAGCACTGGTCCCATGTCTCGTAGGTGTCCTCTGTTTATTGTCGATTAATTGTGATTTTTTCGCTCGTGCTTAACTAACCGTCAATACTGCGTGCCTTGCTATATTTTGTCTTGTGGATGCTTCTCACATTTCACCCATTCTCATCTCAAAGTTCAGGAAGACGATTGGGCACTGTATTTCTTATGCAGTCTTTGTCTGAAAAATGTCTTTTAATTAATAAATTAATTTATATACTTCGCTATATCATTACCATTATTTCAGATGTTGATGATGGTAGGTAGGACAATTCCTTACCTGTAATATACTCATTGTGTTCGAAACTACGACAACTAGGGTTCAAACTTTTCTATAATTTCTCATATATTGTGGCTTTTACGTTTAATAATGTCTGCACATATGGGTCGCTACAGTCAGATCGTTCTGCTTATAATCTAGCACTCGATACAGGCATAACTTTCAGCTGTCGGTAAAGATAACATTTTGTAGACTCTCAGGACGTTGCTGCGGGAGGTGTGTTTCAAAAGTGAGGTCAAGTATTTTAGATGATTCTTGCCTCTGTGTTGCTCATCTTTTTAGGCTTATTTGGGTCGCAAAATAAGAAAAATAGCCGTGCAGTAATAATGGCGTACGTGTTACATTTTTTTGGTATTTTATTACTAAAATGACTTAGAGCAGTCATTTTAATTGGGTGTTATTGCTTAGACAATAGGGGTCGTTTCATAAAAATGCTACGAATACCACACTCCAGTCGTCTTCGCAAAAGAACGTGACGTCGATGCGTAAATACTTTGCCGCATTTCATATAAGGATGTAATACAAAGTTAACAAACACTCGTTAATTACATTTATATTCACTTGATTCCCTTTGGTTATATGGGAAAGTTGAATGCCACTGCAATTTATAACCAGCAGCAAAATAGAGAGGCGAGTGCGTTGGTACTGATTCATTAGGTGTTAAAGTAGCACTAAAAATTAAACACCACAAGCGCTTGTGGTGTTCACTGTCTTTCCATTGTCTTCTTTGTTGCGACACTTTTTCGTTTTAATGAACCAACTTATAACTGATTAATTTTTTTTTCAAATGACAGAAGGCGTAATTTTTTTGAAATATTTATCATCGGATGTTAAGGCCGACACCAAAATTGACCGCAACCGAGGCGCGCCCCGCCGCGACGGTCTAGTGGCTAAGGTACTCAGCTGCTGACCCGCAGGATGCGGGATCGAATCCCGGCTGCGGCAGCTGCATTTCCGATGCAGGCGGAAATGTTGTAGGCCGTGTACTCAGATTTGGGTGCAGGTTAAAGAACCCCAGGCGGTCGAAATTTCCGGAATGCTCCACTACGGCGTCTCTCATAATCATATAGTGGTTTTGGGGCGTTAAACCCCACATATCAATAATTAATTAATTAATTAATTAATTAATTAATTAATTAATTAATTAATTATTTAATTAATAATTAATTAACCAATGAATGAATCATCGCAACCAAGGCGCCGGTAACGCGACCGCTACGCTACGTCAGACCGAAATCTGCCGTTACAAGGGAGTGACCTATAACTTCAATGAACTTTCATTGCGGCCGTGCCGTAATCTGGAGAGTGTACACTGTCGTTCATTATGAAAGGGAACATGCAATCGCCTGACCTGCTCTCTGTGACGGCTGCCTACAGTATCTTGCACCACTTGTGCAGAGGCCATAGCTCGTTGTTTTGTTGGCCAATAGATGACGCCAAAAGCCATCGTCTTTTCTTTAGGTGCCGGTTGATTATGGTTCTGTAGGCAGCCGCCGCAGAGCGCCGGCCACGCACTCACGTGTTCCCTTTCATACAGGATGAGAGTGTACAGTCATTTCACTCTCACCATGGACCCAATAGTGGCTAGTGGTCTAGTGGCTAAGACACTCGGCTGCTGACCCGCAGGTGGCGGGATCCAGCCAGGCTGTGGCGGCTGCATCTTCAGTGGAGGTGAAAATGCCACAGGTTTGTGTGCTTAGATTTAGGTGCACGTAAAGGAACCCGAGCTGGCCGAAATTTTTGGAGCCCTACGCTACGGCATCTCTCATAATCCTATGGTGGGCGAGGGACACGCAACGCAAGATATATAATATTAATAATGCACTATCGAATCGCTGTAACTTTGGGTGTGATGTTTGGTGCTTACCTGTTTCTCATGCTCTTGGACAACGACACGTTAATATCCACATTTTATTTCTTTCGAGAACAAAAAACCAAAGAGCAGTCACTGGGGGTGGGGGTTCTCTTTGCTGAAAGATGAATTTTTTTACTGTTTATAGCTCAAGGAACCTATTAGCTCTACATAGTGCACCCAAAGAATGAGCCGTCTACTTGTGTATCTCAGACGACTTGACAATTTTACGGACCAGGTACCGCTTCGACACACCTGAATTAAATGTCTTTTTCACGTCACGACTAGTTCCGGTCTGACGTGAAAGGGCGGTAGCGTTTCCTACGCGGCGGGCGTGGTCAGTTCTGACATCGACCTTGAAACATAATATTAAATATATCAAACTACGTGCTACTTTATTTCTATCTGATAAATAGGCAGGCGGTGCAATCGTGATAGCTTTTCTATATAAACAAATGCATTAAGGTAATTAACTAATAGGTTAATTAACGAGTTTTTGTTAATTGTTTGCTGCCATGTCTCGTTAGCGGCGCCAAAGTATTCCCTCCTGGACGTTGAGTTCGGAAGCGAAAAAGACCGGAGGCCGACCGCCATATACTAAACCTTGTACTGCCTAAATAAAGAAGAACACGCTTTTTACCCCTTATTACTGTTTATTTGGCTTCCGTAATTTGTCACTGTCAGTGTTTCACCCTTTTGCGATCATTTTCAAAAATATTGTGACGGCAATTTGAGATGGAGACTGTATGTGCTGTTTCCACAAACCTCTTTCGTTAGGGTCATGTCATGCATCACACCGTTGTGTTCATGCTGCATAAAAACCGAGAAAAAAGTAATGATTGTCTCTGATAACATGTTGTTGGCATGACGGGTAAGCCTGCAGTGAGATAAACTGCTAAAGTGGTAAGTCGCGAACGTTATAGACGTGGCCTTTAAGTTGTCTATAAGCGTGTAGTATCTCAGTGATGAATTTTTGTAGCCGAATGCAGCGTTTACCACTGACTCGAGATGTCCATGCTGTGTAGCAATGACTGCAATGGGCTTTGCGTGGTTCACCGTTGTATACGCCAAGGCGAGAAGCTCGGGTCAGCGTTCAGTCCCAAGGAAAACAGTATAAGACAAAACTCACACCAAGGTCCTAGAATCTAGTACAAAACTGGCATGTTAATATTAATGCCGTCGCGCCTCCACACCTCGAACACCAGACCAGGTTTCGGATTCCTCTGCCTTCTGTCGTCTTACAACTTTCTAGTGATGTGCACTACAAAACTAATTTTTTTAGGGAGGTCACTTTTCTAGCTTTTCGATTCTGACCACGTCCTCAGGAGGCGCTTGGCTGACGAGGAGCAACTCAATTTGCCGCGTGAACTAAAATGAGCCGACGCGACAGGAAGATGTTCGACCCCCAGAAGAGGGAGCGAACGTCACAGGGCCTGTGCTCACGTACCTTGGTGTCCAGCTTTGTGCTCGCAGAAAACCAAAATGGCGCTCAAAATACCTAACGTCTGTTAGAGGCTGGCTGTAAATTCCATTGTCACAAAAGCAGAATTTTTGCGCGAATGTTTGCAAAGCGGTCAGCATGCAGTTCACGTGTGGCAAAGGAGAAAAAAAAAACGAAGACATCGAAATGGGTGTTCCATGAAGCTAAACACAGGGCTATGCAAGTCGAATGCTGGAACAGTTAGAAAAAAGTTGAAAAATGGGAACGGGATATCAGCTCAGAAAACAGTGGCGTGATTGCTATCGAATAGCACACACACACACAAAAAAAAACACGCATGTGAGTGCTTTGGCGAGGGGGCAGCGACAGTCGAAAACAAGACACCGTGTAAGGTGACGAGTAAGGCGAGCTTCAAAAAAGATATACAACCGCTCAAGCGGCGATTGTGAGGCGATGCGGCCTATCTTCTCGTTAGAGAGCCAGTGCAAGCTCTGAAGGTCGGAGTGTGAAGCTGAAGTCGTTATGTTCGTTTCCTGCAAATGAGCTCTTTCCCCCTCGCGACGAACTTACAGCACGCGTTTTTGTGTTTACAAAACAGTTTTGCACCAGCACATGCGTCTGCTAAAAACAACACGATCGCATTTTATAAGGAACACGGCAACAACACAACAAAGATAGGTAGATAAAGAGGAAAACGAAGTAGGAGCAAATTACTAAACGCTTATGTCGTAGAAAAAGAAATACTTTCACCTATCATCACAGTGACCTTTGAATTTCAGATCCAAACAATATGGCAACAATGAGATGTAAGAGCGGACCCTCTTTGCGCAGAAATTGTTCCGACGACGAACAAAGGACGTATGCATCGTTTAAAACGCACACGCTCGCCTGCATCCTGTCCTCGAGTAGTTGGAAGCGTGGTATTCATTCCACCAGCGATTCTGTGAGACATCGTCATCGCCGAAGGCAGTTGTCTAATCTATTCATAATAAATAACAAAAGAGCCGAATTAGAACGAGGGGGTTCGGTTTCGCCATTGGGCCCCTTTTCGCCGTTTATAACGTATAACGTGGTGGCCATGCTGAGGACGACATGCAAGGCGCAGTCTAGATAACGGGCGGTGTTGACGCGCCCGTCGCGCATTCGAGCGTCCGTATACGTTGTTCCTAAAATTAGTTTTAAGGCATCGTATTGCTTTCGCCGCCTACGGCAAGACGCATTCATTGTGATTTGTGTACGTGAAACGCATGCGTATGATGGCAAAAACTGCGGCGGTTTCCTAGAAGAGCAGAAGTAGACGCTTCAGAAATAGCATGAACTATTCGTGTCGCAGAGAGCTCATGGAGAGCTTTATGGTGTTCGTCTTATTTTGAAGCAACAATAAATCTCAATAAATTACTGTTTATTTGTTCACGTGTTTGTGGATGCTTGATCTGTTTTCAGCGCCAAAATTTTTTAAGGCACGTTGCTTCGTTTGGATGGAACCTGGAACAATTTTTGTTTAAAAAAGCAAAACACATCATAACGCTAGTTGAGGCCAAATGTAAATATTAATCTGATGTAATGTCACGCGCTGTTCTTTTAGTGGCATGATACTGAAATTTCTTCATTGCTTTAAACTTTTTTAGAGACACTTCATGTCTCTCATACACAATATGGTCAAGGGAGGTGTCCCAACCAAGTTATACACTTTATTTGTTTTTAAAATACTCGTTAAATGCGTACGCAAATACTACACAAAAATCATGCTGGTCGCGAAGTAGTACAGCTGCCCGAACAGACTTTTGGCTGTGAACGATCGAACATGTTGGAGTGTGCTAGCATGTAGGTTGTTATCTTAAAGCACGGCTAAACCGATTTTGACGTCAATATATGTTCTTGCGTGTTCATTGAAAATCGTGTATGATTCATTCCCTGCACACCACATATCTGTACATGTGTCTTAGATATGTGATGATGCGCTAGCAGCAACACAATCTTTACGAGTGTATAGGTTCACAATCCTCGCAGCAGTTTCAAGTGGCGAAGGCATTATAGCTGTCACAAATCAGCCACAAAGTTTTTGCACCGTGCGGTAATACTTGAAGTATACGTTTGGTACTTTGCATCGCTGTTTCAGTATCCTTATCCGGCCATAACACGTTGCATGCCGAACATATCTTCTTTATGTATGATTGTAACTCCAACAAGCGTTTGTTAGTAGTGGAGAGAGAGAGAGAGAGAGAACGTGAAACAAGGTCAGGATGTCAACCTACAGCTTCTAGATACTTATGCTCTCTATACACCTATACGTACAATGTCAGTTAAACTTGAGAGGAAAGTGAACAGGTAATTTCCGGGTGAGCATAGGCAATTGTGTTTATACAGGTGATTATATAAACACACTGGAAGAAATCTAGAGCGGATCCAAAGCCAACATAGCCCTCTGTACAGAAAGCGACGAAATCATTACACAGAAGGTTGTACGGCAGGAAGCCACGATCTCTTCATTCACCGCGTGTTTACAGGAGGTTTTGAGTTTGGGATGAGTTAGAAATTATGTTAATATAGAGTGCCTTACTAACCTGTGATTAGATTATATCATTCATTGATTGGTAGCTCAAGAGAATAATTACAAGTCATGAACACTAAATTTGAAAAGGAGTGCACAAGTGCAGGTCGTAAAGTTATTATGCATATAACGAAAAATAGACACAATCTTGTTAGAGCGCAGTGTTTTTCAATAGGTTGCGAGACCTGGAATAAGTAAAAAATATTATCCACTCAGAACAGGTAGTAAGCGCAGAGTAGAACCACGAGAATGAAATGCTTAATTCTCAAATCATGAATTGTAGTTTACCACTATTGTCCAAGAGGAAAGTATTTAACAGCTGCACCTTACCAGTACTTACCTACGGAGCAGGAAACTAGAGGCTTAAAAAGAAGGATCAGTTTAAATTGAGGATGACGCACTGAGCAATGGAAAGGAAGATGATAAGTGTAGCCTTACGGCAGAGTAATAGAGCAAAGTGCATCAGCGAAGAAATGGGTGTTAAGGATATCGTGGTTGAAATCAAGAAGGGATGGATATGGGCTGGGTAAGTAGCGCGTACGAAGTATAACCATTGGCCATTAGGAGTAACTGAGTTCATTCCAAAAGAAGGCTAACGCGTGAAGGTGAGACTAAAAGTTAGGTGGGCAGGTGAGATTTAAGAAGTTTGCGTGTGCAACGTGGCAGCAGCAAGCGCAGAACTGCGTTGATTGGCGCAATATGAGAGAGACCTTCGACCTGTAACGGGTGCAGCCAGGCTGCTGCTGCTGATGGTGATGATGATGATGATGATGATGATGATTATGTCCAGATGTGTTGCACAGGACATTCTTCAACTTTTGATGCTTCAGAACCACCTGCACTCAAAAGCATTTTTCGCAGCGGCAATTCTGTAATCACGAATAGTCCGCTCCAAGGCGCAGAAGGCAACGAATGCGTTAGTGAAGTACTTGACACATTTCTGCGACCTTCTGTGGACATTATATGGTCACGAAAGTGGGCGTGTGCTTTTTTGTCTCCATCTTTCTGTTTCATTTTCTCTGTTCTCGCCCCTTTATCCCTCTTCCAGTGGAGCCGGATGTGAGCCATGTTAATTTCTCGGCCTTTTCTGGTTTTACTCTATCATTCCTCCGAGAATATCTGTCACTATAGCTAGTTTTCTCCTATAATCATGCATATGATATACTTGTAGGAACGGGGACAAAAGCAAAGTGGTGAGTGATCGTGATGAAGTGCGGATTTACAGTTCCTTATTGTAGTTGAACAGCTAAGACTGCGTCTAGTCCAGTGGCTTGTAGTACAAAGGGTCGAAGGAAGGAAGTATGTTTATTTACAGAAAGGCAGAGAGGTCGGCCTGAGCGATAGCTTGCTCTAGCCTGCTACTCTACACTGGGGGAAGGGAAAGGGGAAAAGAAAGATTAATGGATGACGATGGTCAGATAAAAGGGCCGAATTTAATTTTTAAGCGAATAGACTGGTGTTTTGGTCCGGTGAAATGCTGAGGAAGAAGACTTAAGATGTCTACTTGCTCAATTGAAGGCACAGTTGCTGCTTTTGTCCAACTTCTCTAGGAGAAAAGCGAACACGTGTCTCCAAACATTACTGATGCCTGGGGTGCTAAGCAGGATGACCCGAGCTTCTCGGGTGGCCGAGTTTGCTGTATGAGACAGTGCGGAGAGCGTGATATCAGCGTTGATAAAAATGGTTGCATTAACGCGCTTGGCGTTGAAAATTCATGTGGGACATTTGCGACGGTTATGAAAGAAACAACGTGTGCGAGCACGTCAGCGCCGCCACTCGCTCAACATTTTAGCAGTGCAGCGACGTAAGTGTGATAGTCGGGCTGTATTTTTGCCAACTGAACACGCGCATCCCACAGGCACGTTCGTGGGCGTATCTCCTTTTTCGCTCAGGTTCTGTCGGAAATGTCCATGCATCTGCAGCATGGACATTTCCACTCTCGAATGCAGCAAGGGTGCACACGCAGCAGTCTCGTGCTGCTCATTTCGTTTCTATCAAATATTGCAGACAAATATAAAGACAGGTGGTCACCAGGGGCGCTCGCATCTGGTCGGCAACGCGGCTGTGGTTGAATAAGCCGTGAGTGCGGTTAAATTGAATGCTGAACATCGTATCCGCTTGGTGATATCACTTTTACTTCTACGTGCGTGTGTGCGAATTCTGCGCGATAAAGCTGATAGAATCATCGTGCCGCTCGACGTGAGTACTGCTCCTCGGCATAAGCAGACGAGGTGGGCGTACCCGATCTTCACCATGGGCGTCTGTCAATCAAGCTGATGGACGCGTGAACTGGGATACAAACTCGTTGATTCTGAGAAGGGCCCAGTTAAACTCGGGAATGTGATGGTGCTGGTGTGACTGTCAAGCGTTTGATGCGCTGAACGCTACGCGGCAGCTTCTTTGCATATAAAATAATTTGCTGAGCTTACACTACTTGTGCAAGGCTGAAGACATAGAGGAGTTTGTGATAACCTAGCTTCTCGCAGCTATTTAAGTTGGTTGTCTACTTATGTGCGTGGTCGGCTTCGAAGTGAAACCACATCAGTTCTGTCTTAATTTTCATTGTACCAATTTACTGAGGCTTAACTAACATTATACTAAACTGTCTTGTCTTCATTAATAAGGCTTTAATTAAAAGGCGATTGCTTCGGGCGTAATTATTGAGGTTCCGATTAGTACCGAACTATTAAACGTAATACTTGTTAGCATGATACTAATTGTCATTATATGAGTAAGGGGTAATTAACATAGTTTTACTTAACCTCCTCATGATCAACGTTGGAATAATTAGCATAGTTTCGTTAGCGCATCAACTAGCATATTTTAGTTAGCCCGGTTCTATCTTTACATAACCTCAATAGCATGGTCATAAAATGTGGCGTAATTACCCCAGCCTTACCCTGACCTGACATAATTAGCTTGGTTATAGCATGTCCTGGCATAATTATTTAAGTATACCATACAGCCAAAAAATCACAGCATATACTTGGAGGGAATGATGATGAGTGGGGCGAAGCTTCGGAGGGTTTATCGGTATAAACTCTGAATCGTCTGTCTGTCTGTCTGTCTGTCTGTCTGTCTGTCTGTCTGTCTGTCTGTCTGTCTGTCTGTCTGTCTGTCTGTCTGTCTGTCTGTCTGTCTGTCTGTCTGTCTGTCCATCTGTCTGTCTGTCTGTCTGTCTGTCTGTCTGTCTGTCTGTCTGTCTGTCTGTCCGTCCATCCATCCATCCATCCATCCGTTCGTCCGTTTGTACAGCTGTTCACACCTGCTGAGTGAGTGACCGAACTAGGTGGTCACGTACCACAAGCTAGGAGGGACAGACCCACGGCTTTAGAAGCTTCACCCGTAGTATAGCTAATTAGCCAGCCACACATGCTCGAGTGCTAGCTGGCGATGACAACAAAGACGACGTGCACCGGCCGAGCAGAGCTTTAGAATGTACATGCTGACCATGATGATTAACAAGTGGCCTCGGGTTTAGCTGCGGTTGCGATCTTGTACGACGCTCGGCCGGTACTGACCTCAGAAGCTACCGTGCTGATTATTCTAAACAGACGTAGTGCAGGCTTAAAAGCTTCAAAAATGAATAAACACCCTGTGCCTCCGAAAAATACTATCACGAAATGTTTCTGACGCTTTTATTTCATGGGTGCACTTCTGTATTCAGTGGAACGACAAACAAATGAAAGAAGATGCATCTGATTTGAAGACACCGCCCAACTTAGTCGACCGTCCTTAACGCGATGACTGGTTCTATCGTATCCAATGAAACGCAGCGTGCTTGGGGTGGATTTGAATTTTTTGTACTGTTGGTTCGTTCATAAGGGGGTGTCGCCATAGCTCGAAAAGATCCCGAGTTTCGCGAACTCGGGCGAAACTAGGCCGATCCTGCATAGCACCCCTGATTATGTTAAAGATTCACACCAACACCACTACAATGAATGAACAACGTTTTTTGATCTCGACTCCAAAGTGAGTTCTTCGTATGATATTTTTTGTCTACGTTTTAGCCTTTGCGACATACGAAACTACATTTTCTGTATAGTTTATTGGTAAACCGAAGGCATAAACTAATCATCAAAAAGATTTCCGCTGAATGAGTTTTGCATAGCTCTAGATTGTGAACAGAAATACGGGCACTTTGATGCGTCGACAGTATTGAAGACGGCATGCAGAATATTAAACGTTCGTTTCAAGATCGTGAGAAGCCGTTGCAAGATCCAGAAAGCTGCTGCGTCTATAAGCCTCCGCAAGCACAATAGGGGACCAATAGTTACAGTACTTCCTTTACTCCTCGTCTACGCACTGTTTCGAAACCAACGATGAGCATTGAAATATCTGGGAAGAATGCAGGAGTTTCCGGGTACTTTCAAAATGCCGAACTCGAACGTTCAATGTCCCCGCTACTTCCTGGAAAAATGTGCGCAGAGAAAAGAACTGACATATATCATGGCATTTTCACTGGTGAAGTGATTTTTGTCATATTCTGAATTGAAATGGTTTCCTGGGTATATGCGAGGTCACATTGAATTACGACGAAGAAGAGGACGACTGTTTAATTAAATACATGCATGGAGACGTGCACCGATGGGTCTTCTGCTCCCACGCAATATCGATAGCTGGAGCACGAACCACGGGGATAGTATCGAAGTAAGTGTAAGAAAGAAGCCCCAATAATATCTACCATGATTTATGTAGCCTCACGTGGACGGGTAGAGAATCCAGATGACTCTTAAATGGGCAAACATGGAGAATAGTGAAACCACTGCAATGCAGTGACGCAAATGGGCTCAAGCACACGCTTATATGGATGTTTCATAAGTAGTGCAGCAGGCTTCAGGTTAATAATTAAAGTTTGCAGGGTAAAACCCACACAAGTGACGTCTTGTTTTCTGCTGGTTAATGGGGTTTGACGTCGCAAAGTGACTGAAGCTATGAAGCACGCCCTTTTAAAGGGCTCCGGATAATGCAGACTACCCGGGGTTCTTTAATGTGTCCTGACATCGTATATAGTATGCACCAATTTCCAGTACTTCTCCTTCATCGAAATGCGTGCTCTGTGGCCGTGATTGAATCCGCGTTTTTAGGGTCTTCTGCAACACACATAATCACTGAGTCACCAGGAAGACTTTTCAATGCAGAGCTACTGCTAATAAAAGTGAATGCAAAAAAAAAGTGAGGGAAGAGAAAGTGCCTGAAATCGAGAACTGGATGATGCCAAATCTGTTGCATATGAACCACTGCTTTTCCTTGGGTTGGAAAAGTGTACATGAGAAGCATAAATACAACGTTGTTCAGGTTGACCCAGATTGAGAGGTTAAATGCACAGATTCTCACGTTCTTTGTAGCCTCACGACATTCTTGTAATAAGCTGGTATTTTGAAGTATGGTTCAGAGAGAGCAGAAGAGTGGTAACCCTCGTGAATCCGATGTATTCCGTAAATCTTTTTCGCACTGACAGGAGTGAGCAGAAGTTTTTCAGAAACTTTATACGAGAAAGGAAAGTTGGTTGTTGAAGACTAATTGTCTAAGATACGAAATTCTTCATATCAAAACATGGTAATTGGACTCGAAGAGTGGCCTAAGTCTGATTCACTTGGCACTAGTTATCAAGGTAACAGTGAGAAGTGATATCGATTGTTATGAGTTTTAAAGCAGAAGGGTGGAAAGACAACATTTAATAACAGAAATGAGTTTGTGGTGCGGGATCAGCTTGGTCCAACAAGCAGTGTGGATTGTCCTCAGTCTAGGACGCCACAAGTGGTGGCCACCCCACTTTCCCGATCGATCAAACTGATCCGATCTTCGAGGCTATCACTGACCAGCCATACTTCCGTACGCTCCAAGTTTTCTCCATAGTTTGCTTCATCAAAAGGGAATAAATATGCCACACTTTCTAACGTGTTCAGAAAACGCTGCATATTTGTGCTCCATACTTCCGAAAAAATGAAGCTCTGAAAGTGGCAGGGAATCACATTTACGCAATGAAAAGGCAGTAGCGTAATAATGGAGGGGGAAAGGGGGTTGAAGTGCCCCAGGTGCCACTTGGGATGGGGCGCCGAGCCCTGTCCGCTCAACATGCGCTCGGGCACTTCCCGAGGACCCGAACAGCGTGATAGCGTCCCGCGCCCTGTGGACTAGTCACCCCTACATGTTCAAAACTAATGAGGGCATGCCACTACGCTGTTTCAACACCCCTTTCTCTCATTCGTCTCCCCTGGTACCACCCGTAAGGCTAGAGGCACTTTTGAATAGTTCAATGGTGCTCCTTCCCTTCAGCAATGAAAACGCAATATTCTGAGAGTGTGTGGCTTCTAGGAACCTGTCGCTTCAGAGAACCTGTGGCTCATATTAGCAAGACGTTTGTGGCTCCTTTTCATAGACCTGCCTATAAAAACATTAACCTAAATAGTTTGGTGTAAGCCTGTTTTCACTTGCGTACTATTTTAATTATGAACATACGTATATCTTGGGTAGTGGAAAGAAACTTTTTTCGGAGTTATGACTTTTCTATATTGGTGATCTGTCATAATATTGTAAGTGTGTTTGTGTGCATATACATATACAAATGTAACAATATCTTAGCGGTGGGATGTGGAACCACCATAACCTCCTTCTTGCTTCGCCACTGAACTGATCTCTTGAAATGTTCGTTTTTTTTTCGGGTTTAGCTGAAACAACCTTGGTTCTTCCACACGCGCATAACCCTGGTGATAATCAGGGAAGGGAAGCGCTGCCCAGAATCTTGTTGTTGAAGAGTTGCGATTGAAAAGCTCTTGACCAACACGTTAAACATCTCAGCTTCCAAGCTTACGGCCGTTTTCATGGACAGATGTCGAGATGAAAAGACGAAAGGATAGAATTAGCTACGGGCTTCCCTGCAAAGCTTCTATATTTTTCTTTTTAAGTAGAAAACTGGTTCAAAGACTGCTTTCTTCCCTCAAACTGGCCACCCCTCTTCGTTTTTCTTTTTGGATTGGTATTTTCACGACATTTTCGTTGAATAGCTAAAGTAGGTTGGGGTTGACTATGAGGGATTACATGCCCGAAGTAATTACTTTTTAGAGGACTTCGAAATGTATGAGTCTTCTAATGGAGAGAGAGATGTCAAGTGTTGAGTCAATGTCACTCACTAAATTAACACTTGTGTCGTCATCATCAGTCTACAGACAGTCACCTTCTCGGAAGTGCTTGCAGCAAACTCATGTGCCGGACCTCAGCTCATTGGTCCTTCTAAATCAGCTTTGTCAGCCATGCGTCGTAATGTTCATTATCTTTCAAGCAGAATCTTAAATATTAAAATACGCCGTGCTTTTTTGCATGTGCGGTGCAAAAATTGTGGCACAGAGCACCACCAAAAACATTGGTCACTTTTTCGAAGCTCTTGTTTCTAGATGCCTGCACATTAACTGGTGGTGAACTGAGGCTGATTAAAGGGGTAAACTTAGAAAAAAACACACTCTCGGGCCGCTGGCAATCCCGATTTATAGCAAGGTTCTGTGAAGCAACGTAGCGTCACGCGATTGTAATGTCGTAGAATGTTGACTGCTGCGCCTGCGTCTGCAGTGGTGGGCTTAGTCGTGCAGAATAGCACTACACGGATACAAGAAGTAGGGCTGCAATGGCAATTCATCCTATTAGTAATGCACTCATGTCATCACTGCTGTGAGCTGAGCTTTAACAGGTGAACAAAGTGCCAAAAACAGAAGAATATATACATGCACCACCAGTATCAAATGAAATGCCAACAGCGCGATGTATTATTAATCTATACTGTGCCTCATCCAGTGACGCCATTCATAGGTGCCCGCCAGTTCTGTTTCATAGAACTGCGCATGTCAGCGGTGATGAATAAACGGGGCGGTATAGAAATCGGTAATGCTTCCCGCTGTTCTAGCTTAATTTGACGCCGATAATGTGAACGCCCTTACCCGTTTGTTGCAATGATCACAAACGCAGTTTATCCATGATTTGCTGAGAGCTATTCATTTTTATATCTTCCTCGTTCGTTTTGTTTTGATTTCTTTCTTCTGCCATTGAGCGTGTTGGCAATAACAGCATCCAGGTGTAGTCTGACTCCTGTAATGTCAACGTCGTTTAATCGGGCGAGCCGTGCAGTGATTCTGTGGCGGATTTCACTCGTGTTCTGCCGCTGTCCTGCCAAATTTGCAGATCCGATCATCCCACGTAAAGTGGGAATGATGATATGCAAAGTACGAACGAAAAAGGTAGATAACAATAAAATCAGCACAACGTTATGAGGCGGACGTAAATTATGCCGTACATGACTTGCATGTCATGATTATCATGTTTGCGCTTGTCATTTGTGTTCGTTGTCCATGTACGTCACGTAATACCAAATTTGGTATTTGGGAAGCCAGCAAAATGGCAGCGAGCCCGCCGTGAGTGCAGCATGTAGTCATGTTTTAAACGACACGCATATGATGATTATCATGTTTAGACCTGTCACATTTACCTTTGTCCTCTATTCACGTCAGTGATACCATACTTGATATATGTGGAGGTATTGAAACGGCCGCGAGTGCGCTACAAGAGCAGCATGAAGTCAAGTTTTAGATTACAAGCATCTTATGATTATCATGTTTGCACCAGTCATATACTTTCGTCATCTAATCACGTTCCGTAATACCAAATTTGGTATATGTAAAGCTAGCGAAACAGCCGCAAGCACGCTATGAGAGTAACATGTAGTCGTGTGGTATACATGACACGCATGTCACGATTATCATGTTTGGACGTGTGATTTACCGTCGTATATTCACGTCCCGTAATACCAAATTTGGTAAGTGTGAAGCTACCAAAATGACCGCCAGCGCGCTATGAGCATAGCGTGTAGTCATGTGTTACATGAGACTCATGTCATGATTATCATGTTTGGACGTGTCATTTACCTTCGTCGTCTATTCACGTCACGTAATATCTAGTTTGGTATATGAGAAGCTACCAAAACGGTCGCGAGCGCGCTTTGAGAGTAGCATGTAATCATGAACTACATACATGACACGCATGTCACGATTATCATGTTTGGACGTGTGATTTACCGTCGTCTATTCAAGTCCCGTAATACCAATTTTGGTATATGTGAAGCTACCGAAACGACCGCGAGCGCACTATGTGCATAGCATGTAGTCATGTTTTACCCGACACGCCTATCACGACTATC